>BSQZ01000004.1:11372006-11639506 GCA_033239005.1 Lamellibrachia satsuma
TTGAAAGAATTGTTGGAAGTAGTTCATAGACATAGGTAACAAGGTAATGCAATGAAAAAGTTGTTGGAAGTAGTTCATAGACATAGGTAACAAGGTAATGCAATGAAAGAGTTGTTGGAAGTAGTTCACCATGTCATTGATTTGCCCTATCAAGTGACAATATGTGACCAATCAGTTCAACTCCAAACACTTTAATGTGCACTAGTTCAGTGATATCATTTTGTGAACATCTTGTAATCACAATCAACATCCATTGTAATCACAATACTATCAATAATGAATATGCTTATTAACACTGTTTATATAGGCATCTTGATAATTGAATATTATGTTGCTGGGGAAGAAGATTAATTATAAAATATTCATTTGTACTGACTGGTGTAATTACATTTCACATTATTTATTCCTCTAGACTCTAGTGGTTACCCAGGTTGTGTTATCAGAGCGAGCGAGGCTTGTAGTGTATATTGCTTTCATCAAGATCTGCAAATGCTGATGAAATGTGAACACGCACACATCAGTAACTCCTGCATACAAATATCAGGGAATGAGATCATCACTTAGGTTGATATCTCCCTCACTATGGCTTGGCAATTTGCAAGATCAGAAATATTTTTTTTTAAATATACCCAAATGGTGTTTGGATTCACGTACATAATCATTTGCAACTCCTACCATACATAGAGTGTTTGTTTTGAACAAACAACATCATCAAATGGTTCAATCATGCCTTAGTCATGATTGTCCTCAGGTATGGCACTAAATGACTTTCCACAATTTTCCATACACAAAATATTATGGGTAAAAGTGCTTCGATTTGTCTCCAGCTTTCATGGATCAGAATCGCAGACATAAAAACTAGTAATAGTTTAGAATTAACTTTTGCATGCATCTACTCCAGCTGCTTTTAAGAGAAGCTGCTCATAGTTCATGTATATATTGTAGTTGCGTTGATTGAATCTATCTGATAAATAACACAATGAGGTCCACAGCCTCAGAAATAATATAATAAAATATATTTGTATAGCACCATAATCACCTAGTGGCCTATGGCAATGTACAATAGTCTAAAAACGAATGTATATAAAAAGACATTAATGCACTATAATACAGCTGTAAGTATAAGAAAAGATAGGTCTTTAACTGGCGTTGAATACCGGTACTTGCACAGTTGTAAGAGTTTCTGATATCTGGAGGCAAACTGTTCCATAGAATCACCGCTGCTTTGGTAAACATACAATCACCGTACATAGCTGTTCGTATTGGATGCAGAGTCAGTGAAAAGGTCGATTCAGATCAAAGTGAATGCGTTGGTCTATACACGGACAGCAGACCACTGAGGTATTGCAGTGCTTGGTGGTTGATAGTACGGAAGGTGTGTGACAGGATCTTACACTGTTTACAGAAGTGGACTGGAAGCCAGTGTAGTTTCAGAACGGGTGTGATGTGTGCATGTAATGATACGTGTACATGTATTTTGCAGATGCTGCATTTTTGCAAGTTGTGTCATGGGCAGACCATGAAGTAAAGTTTTGGTGTTTGGGAGTGTTTCGGCACTGCTGTCCGACAGTCGGATTTAGCTGGTTCTGCTCTGTGTTTTGGTAGTCTATGTTCTTCGATTTCCCTTGCTTCTGCTTTTCTCATGGCATCAGCCCAAAACAAGTCAAATTCTGTCTCAGTGCGTAAGTTGTTAAGGGTTGTCACAGTCATGGGTGCAACTGACTGTCCCTCAGCCACTGACAAGTTTGGCCTTTGAAGAGTTGTGTTAGGCTGTCAGCATGGCGAAGTACACATTCGCCCAAAGCAAGCCCATAAAAGAAATCAAATTTCATCATATGATAATGGACACCTTGGATTTGTGCCTTCATTTCCTTGTCTGAACAGTTATCCAGAGACCGTGTCCATAGTTCTATCAGGGCAGGGTTATTTTCCATGATGCTATGCATTGTTGATGCTCGAACCGTCCACTGCATAGGACACAGCAAACGAATGCCTGGGGACGATTCAGAATATTCTTGTTTCAACTGTTCTCTAATTTGCTGCACAGCTTTGAATCACGCTTTGGTAATTTCTTGAATAGTTTTGTTATTCCATGTGGTATCCCATGCTTCTTTCATTATCTTTACTCTCCTGATACAATCCACACAAGCCAGATTCAAATAATGTCCGTAGTAGTGACAATACAACCACCATGGCTCAGAATTTTTTATTTGGGTAGTTACGCCAGTTTTCGCTCCTGACAGTACTGCATCCATCATAGCATTAAAGGTAAAGGTAAGTTCTTATATAGCACGGTATCCAGTCCTTAGGACTGCTCAAAGCGCTTTACACTTCACCCACTGGCAGATCTGTTCATTCCAAGGCCATTTCAACTTCTCTGGGAAGCATTCAGCCATGCTGCAATTACTGCGTGAAGACTATTCGTTCACATATCCACCACTGTCTGTATTGCCAGGTACTTGTTTAAACAGCTGAATGAACTGTGGCAACGTGGGGTGATCAAACTTGCCAAAGGTTTGAAGTGACAGCAGTGGAATTTTAAACCGGGTTCTCTCGATTGAGAGTCCGGCATTCTAACCGGTATTGTCCTCTAGCTTTGGTTATGGAAATATTAATTTGCATCAAACAATAAAAGTATTATTGAGCAAGGCTGTGATGGTAGAAGCATCAAAATTGTAATTGATGAAAGCCAGTGACATCTTTACGGGCTCAAGTTTATTATCCACCCATCTCATGCAAATTACAAGCTGTCCATGGTTCGATAGGTGATTGTTTCAACAGCCATGATGCTGAAACAGCTATGTTCTGCAAGCAACTAGCAGTTTCTCGCTAGCGATTTTCATACCCATGACCTGCAACATGTTATTTTGCATCTTGGGCTTGGCACTCCGTTTTTTTCTTAAGCCATGCCATCAACCAGGGGTCATCTTCACTGCCTACACAACTGTGTAAAATTAGCATGCCTATTTGTAAAATATTTATCAATCTTCCTTAGTTTTGCCTGATTAACTGTCCCAACATACCATCCATGCTCATGGCCATGGCGCCTCAGCTTGAACCCACAGGCTCCAAACTACTTGGATCTTATTATCATGGTGTTCACATTTTTATATAACTAGTTCATAACGATGCGAGTTCTTACACGTATCAGTCAAACTAGCGTGCTGATCCCAGCTGATACCTTCAGCTGGGTCTAGCACATGATAGGAAAAGTGGTCAGGCCATGGCCTGTATGGCCAAAGTGGTTCTATGCCATTGATTATGGTGAGTTTTCAGTAATAGGCTGGAAACCTGTCTCGTGCCTAAGCTAGACACAACTAGGCAGGTCCATCATGGATATCTCTCTCCAAAAATCCCATGTTGTACGACATCAATCAAATTTGTGCTGACTAATGTTATCTACTACACTTTTACACTTTTTACCCCTTTTGATTAGGGTGTAACAAAACAAATTTGAATGCATTTTACCAAGCTTCAGAATCTACATTATCATTCTCGCATTCTGGCGAGTGCTCTCCATGTTCATCCAGTTTTTGATGTGGAGCTGGCAGTTAAATTGGTAGTTCATGCTTTTATGATTGTACCGACAAATATCCAAAATCTGTAGCCACTTTAGACATTGTCATCACTGTCAGAAGAGTTTTCAAAGTTGCATCATAAATGTAGTACAGCTGCCATGTTTGCAGCAGACTGCCTTATGACATCATTAGGTAGCGCTTTTAACTTGGCCGGTCAACTTCGAAAGGTCACAATTTAACATAAAATGCTTAATTTTGTGCACAAGCAGTATAGAAGCGTCATCAACAAAAGACTATATTTCAACAGTTGAATTGTTCATTTTCAGCAAAAAATACCTTGCTGTCCGAGGTCTCCTGTTTTAATGCATCTGTTGCTATCACATGGTCAGATGTGTACATTGACATTAATCAACTATGTAATTGAAATAGCGATATTGCCAATAAAAAAATAATAATGTAAACATTATGTTAAATCTAAAATAATTATGATGTACACTACTTTGTGTGGTGGTGTTATGTTAAACAAATGGTTGTGTAAAACAGGGATTCCAAAACTGGAGGCTGGGAACCTATTTTTGAATAGCACATTACATATGGTATACAAAGCTAAGGGGCCTCAGCCAAAAGGTGGACATTTTGTTCGCTTAGAGCTGAGGAAGAGTGGGACTCTCCAATATAGAGAGCAAATATTTGTTATTTACCAATAAAAAACTGATAATGGATTATGTTGTCAGAGCAAGAACAGTCTCTGGGCAGATACCTGAAGTTGTCAAAGAAGAAAGATGCGGAGAAAGTGCGGCAAGAATGCAGTGAAGACTTGCGTGCTATGAAAAAGAAATTCCATCAGGTGAGCTGTCACGTGACTCTAGTCATGTGACATCACTCTTGCATCACTGGTCGTGGTTGAGTGATGTTCTGGACTATCTACACTATAGATGTCATATAGTTAGAGGTGATAATACTGGAAATTAGGGTACTTATGTCCTTGAATGGATAGATGATCCGGTTTCTTGATTATTAATATTAATCATAATTACCTCTCAAGAAACTTGCAGTTTGTTTTGGATATTTCGACTGCATCTCGCAGTCTTCTTCAGCAGACTGAAGTTACGGATGTGTCACATGACCAATGTCACGTGACACAAGCTGGAGTAGGACTGGTGGATTGCCTAAGGTCCACAAGAATAATGTACCATTAAGACCTATAGTATCAAGTATAGGTAGCATCACATATAAGACAGCAAAGTTCGTAGCCAGCATTTTGAGCCCACTAGTTGGAAAAACAGAACATTTTGTGAAAAACAGCACACAATTTGTAAAGAAGATCAAAGAGTTGGAAGTTCCACCAGGGAGGAAAATGGTGTCTTTTGATGTGACAGCCCTGTTCACGAGTATCCCTGTGACAGAGGCGGTATCAGTGATAAAGGACCAACTAAACCAGGATACAACACTGAAAGACAGATGTGAACTATCAGTAAATCAGATCATCACACTGTTAGAAATCTGTCTGAACACCACATATTTCATTTATGATGGAGTATTCTACAAACAGAAGAAGGGAGCAGCCATGGGTTCACCGGTCTCTCCGATAGTGGCAAACCTATACATGGAACATTTTGAGGAAAGAGCCATCAGAGAAGCACCTCACCCTCCAGACATCTGGTTGAGGTATGTAGATGACACATTCACAGTATTACAAGAGAGCGGAGTAGAACATTTCACACACCATCTGAATTCAATGGATGAGAACATTAAGTTCACGGTAGAACCAGAACAGGACAATACGTTAGCCTTTCTAGACACGTGTGTATGCCTAATTGATGATGGATCAACTAAGGTCAAGATATATCGGAAAGCAACCCACACGGACCAATATTTGAACTGGGATTCTAATCACCACCTAGAACACAAACGCTCAGTAGTCAGGACACTCCTCCAAAGGGCAGAAAACCTGATAACGGAAGGAGAAGACAAGAACACAGAGGTGGACCACATCAAGAAAGTGCTGAAAGCAAACGGTTACAAAACTTGGATGTTTAACACCACACAACCAATGAGAAGGAAGGAGAACACTACCACAGAAACCAGCAGAAGACAACATGCCATAGGTCTGCCCTACATTAGTAAACTATCAGAACAAGTAGCAAGGATTTTCAAGTCCTATAACATCCCGGTTTACCACAAACCTATCAACACCCTGAGGTCACTGTTGGTACACCCAAAAGACAGAACAGCAAAGGCAGCAAAGTGTGGGGTAGTATATGACATACAATGCCCAGAATGTGACCAACACTATATAGGAGAAACAGCCAGAACACTTGGCACAAGAATCAAAGAACATCTATCTTGTCGCCAACACCTATCAGCTATAAGTGAACACAAACTGAACACAGGTCATCAGTGCTCTATGAAGGACATCAATATTCTAGACCATGAGGAGAACTGGCACAGGAGAAAAATAAAGGATGCGATTAACATCCACAGAAACAAACCTACGCTGAACCGAGACGTCGGCCAGGAGCTCCCACCAGTCCTACTCCAGTTTGTGTCACATGACATTGGTCATGTGACACATCCGTAACTTCAGTCTGCTGAAGAAGACTGCGAGATGCAGTCAAAATATCCAAAACAAACTGCAAGTTTCTTGAGAGGTAATTATGATTAATACTTATTATGTGTTTAAAATTTGTCTGTTTAAAAATGTGTGTACTGCAGCATAACAGTGGGTGCTTTGTGAGGACTGCTGTGTCATGCATTGAATGTGAGTTGCTATCAATGGGCTTAAGAACTGTCAAATGAAAAGTGGTTGAACTTTTGAAGATATGTTGGTTAAATAACAATACCATGAACTGGGGCTACTTTGAACAACAGGGCTTTGAACAAAATCAAGATAAAGTTTCAAGTGAATGATTCAATGTTCTTCTTTGTTTTAAAACAAAATAAAGCCGATGTGCATTTTCAATCATTTTGCTTTCAAAAAATAAAAATTATGCTGAAGTTATATTTTGTGCTGAGTTACATATATCATAACATTTTTGTAAATGTAAATGTAGTTGTCTGCTTTTCACCACCAATTGCTAAATTAGGGATGCAGAAAATGTTTCTAATCACCAAGAGGTACCATATGTCATGAATGGTCAGGTAAACATAATACTAATTAGGAAAAGGGGCTACTTTGAACAGTGTTCAAAGTAAAGTTACTACAGTTCAACTACTTTGAACAGTGTTCAAAGTAGCAGAGTGGGAGAGGGGAGAGAAATTATATGAACATTCTTTGTTCTTAAGTGTTAATTTATTCATTACATAAAGTAAGTGTGAAATGTCATCCCTTTTAATTGATGTGTTCAAAGTAGCCTCTTTTATGGGGTTACTTTAAACACCACATAACTCATTTAAAACAGGTAATACGACTGTCATTGTATATTATATTGCAAGCCACAGTTAAACCAACAAATAAAAAGTCATAACACGGAGGACAGGTATGAACACTTGCAAACTGCATATCTTTGAAGGAATGTTCAAAGTAGTCTGGTTCATGGTATCTCTGAATGTTTTTTTAAATAATAATTTTATCCATTGTAGAAATCCCTGGCCAATTCCACCACCAATGTCATGCTTAATTGTAAGATTCACATGAAAAGATGGAATGACGTTTTAATATATAATCTATTTTGTAAATTATATGAAAACAGAGGACTGAGGTACCTTGCTCAAGATTTCTGTTGACAGTGCAACATATTAAATAAATACAATTTATTTTTAAAAATGTATGCAGTCTACTAGACTTATGAATACAGCATTGGTCTTACAAGTGTAAAGCTCCTTTGTGATACAAAAATTAACAAGATGTTTATTTGAACATGATTAATATTGGATAACCTTGCAGGCATATGGTTCTTGTTGCTGTTTATACCTGTGATAAATTCTGCCTGTTTGTATGAGTTTGTATGAGTACATGTAGCTTGGCATTTTCCCCAATAGACGGCACTTCACTACTTTTCGTCACTCAACAGTCTGCAGTACAAGCGCAAAGTGTCCCTGCTAGAGCCGCTGATTGGCTACATGCATGCACAGAAGGGATTCTTTGCAATGGGACACGAGGCTGTTTCACGTGGCGAGATTGACGATTTTCTCGCTAACATTCAAGCCAGCATACAAGGGTTAGTCAAAGGTTCTTAATTGGTTAAGCCGATTTGGTTCAGTTCCATGCATGCATTTTTCTTTAGTTTTTCATTTTTCTAGTGTAGTCATGATTCAGTCAAAGTTGACAGAATTGTTGTTACTTAATATGCTGGAGTTGTACATCTGTACACATTTAGCCAATTATATTTACCTTTGCAAAGAGACGGATGGAAAGTTTCCAAACTGATACAAATAGAACTGAACCCGAGAGGTATGAAAACCCTTTTATCAGTCATATTCTATACTAATTTTGTTTGTCGCACAAACATGATAGACACGTTTGCATGTAAAGGGTTTTTGCACTGCCCATCACTGTATTCAAACAATTCATTGTATAATATTAATTAATTTTTATTATTATGCAGTGGCTATAGTAAGGATACTACAGGCCAAATTTCATGAAGATACAGAAAGTATTTGTTAAGGAAAATCTGCATGGTGTGGGGCCACCTAAAAGGCGAGCAAATAAAGGGCGGATAAGGCAGACAAAGCGGGCAAGAATTAACAAGGATGTATTGTATCTACACACTCCCTCTTCGCATATATTGTTGTTATTCTTGTTGCATTTTGTACGTGCATGTGTGCATTGTGATTTCTTTGATCAGTATTTTAACAAATATAAAATAATGGTGAAATAACAATTTTATAGAATTTTAATTGTGCAGCAGCACTGTTGCTCAATCGCACATGTTCATAATAGTAGTGTTGCTATTTCTCATCAACTTGTCATTAATTCTTGTCATTTGAAAGTCACCAAAATAATGATAGATCAACAGCTTCAGTAATCAATCAGTTGTAAATTGAGAATAGAGCAGAGTTGGTTGCTTTAGCATTAGAGACTTTGCTACATGTCGACTTGTGAATGCTCCTTATTGCTGTTAGATTATATAACTTCTGTTTTTCTTTAATAATAATAATTTTTTTTTATTTATAGTAGGTAATTTACAATAGGTAAATTCAATCTGCTTCACGTCCCACGAATCAGGCGAAATTGGAGTGACCGGTCATTTACAGCCCCAACACTGTGGAACTTGCTGCCACAGCTGCTACTATCAACACTGATAACATAAGACGTTTTAAAACCACCTCTTAAAACTCGCCTATTTTGTAGAACATTTTGTACGTCGCCATGAACAACGATGGTTGGAATGGCACCTACCTGGGTAATAAATTTTACGATTTGATTTGTTCTTGTCAGTGTCCAGGCAGAGTTGACTCAAGAAACTCTGAAGACAGTCGAACAGATGGAGGTCATTGAGAAGCAGACTGCACATAAGTATCATGCTGAACTTCCCCGGGACATGCCCTACATCCCTCCCAATACTTCCCTCACTCAGAAGGCTGGATATTTATTTCTCCGAAGGTGAATGTTGAATCCAGCTGCCAGTAGTGTGTCTGTCATCAGGGCTGGTGACACTGGTGCTGGCTGAGGTTTCACCTGTCTTGCTATCAGTTTTACATAAGAATTAACATAATTATGCTGAAGTTGTTGCAAAGTACACTAACTAAATGGTGTCACAACACAACAAATGTGTATGTAATTCTGAAGAAAAACCACTGGTATTGTTGCCATTGCAATATTTTGAGTGATTTAAAAGAAATTGCTCATTATTACATCAAAAATAACACAATTTAGCAGTTTATAATTTTTACAGCTTACACATGCAGATTAAAGGATGTATGTCTGGATTGTAGTCACATGTGCATAATTAATATTTATTTACATCTAATATGCCATGAATTTGCTTTGAATGATCAATGGACAAGTTTAATTTTAGCCTTTTAAACATGGTGAGATGGTGATATCATGAAAAGTGTTGCACATTTTAAGGGGATGTCTCAGCAAGCATTATGGAGCATCACGATTAAATTGCTCCTTATTGCTGTATTGTAATTTGTTTGTTACTGCTGCTGATAGGAGAATCGTTGTGGGTAGACATGTTATGTCTTCCGTTTCTGACGGGAGACTCCTGCAATTGTTACCCATGTCACGTTTTCATTGGTGTGTGATGAAATATCACATGTTTCAGGCTTCTTCCCATTAAAAAAATTCCCATTTTCATACTTCCTCCCATTTTTATAAAATATTTTTTTTGCCATTTCCTTTTTTTAATTTTTACTTTGTGGCTAATGGTAAACTCCTGTCTTTGATGGTGCGAAAGGCGCAATTTTGTATTGTGAAAATAATCTTCAGCCATGTCATGTCAGAAACTTAACAGGTCTAGTAATGTAGTAGTGATGTTTTCAACATGTTGTGGTTGTTCTTCAGTAAGCAGGCTCTGATTGCCAGCAAGTGGGAACGTTGCTACTTCTTCATCCAGGGAGGCAACTTGATATGTCAGACAAGGAACGAGGTTAGTTTATAAATAATAAGATAAATTCCTGCGTAGCGAAATATCCAGTTGTTATGTAGAGCTTGAAGTTTACAGCTAATCTCTCCCTCGCAGACCTTTTCCTTCCAACACCACCTCGACTTCTCTGGGAAGAATTCAGCCAAGTTTCAATTACTGCCCCAAAACTATTCATTCACATCTATTCATTGCTGTTTGTAGCCAGGTACTCATTTATACAGCTGAGGTAACATGTGATTGTGAGCTTTGACGGCAACAATTCCAACCCTGGTCCTCTGGATTGAGAGTCTGACGTTCTAACCACTGTGCCACTGTGCCCAGCACATCAGTGTGTGTGATTGGCCGGTTCTCAGCCCACTGTGGTGCACCACTATGATAATGCAACACCCACTGGGCAATCTTTGTATGACCAGCGGTTTCTGTACACATCAACCTCTGGTGGATACCTCAGACACTATTTGTATTTCAAATAGCTAGCCAGTATAGCCACTGACACAATGGAGAACGACAATTAGCCCATAGGTTTATACAAAGTAAACTGTTTCACTAATATACACGAGTTGCAAATAAAATATATACCCCTTCAAAGTATCAAGGATATGAAATATGTTGTTTAACAACATCTGTGCATTTGTCGTTTGAAACTTCAAAGTGAGCAATGTTTGTACTGAATTGAGTAGTTTCAGTGAAAGTTGTTAAGATAAACCAACCATTTCTTCACAAATTGCAGCTGAAATACTAAATAACACTCTGTGTTAATAAAGCTTAAATGTAATTATGCATGTGGCATGTAAATGTGCCACAAAATGCCATCTTCTATCATTTTGAGAAGCCCTAAACAAAGAAATGACATACATATAATTATAATGTATTGTGGCGACTTGCCACATAGCAAATATTGGCGGTCTTAAGTGCGTGTGCGCATGACGTAGATACGTTGCGTGTACACGTGCACGGCACAAGCGCGTGCATGTAAACAAGAACGTTACATTTTAAAAGACTTCTAACGGACATTCGACTGCCGTCGTTCTTACTGATAAGTAGTTATTAAAACCTGTTCAATAAAGTTGTCATATTCGCGAGTGGTGTTGCGCTACATTGGTGACCCTGACGTGATCACAACCCACACACGACATCAATATGGCAGAAGCGAACAGCAACGTGGCAGCAGTTTCGTTGAAACTTCCAGTCTTTTGGAAAACCAGCCCGAATGTATGGTTTGCGCAGGCTGAAGCACAGTTTGGTATACGCAACATAACCATCGACCAAACGAAATACAACTACGGTGTCGCAGCTCTCGATGAAATCGCTGCCAATCGAATGGCGCACGTCATCCTACACCCGCCAACAGAAGGGACGTATGAACATTTAAAAACTGCGTTACTGGCCTGCTACGATTTCATGGAAGAAGAAGCAGCGTCTAAGTTGGAAGACCTAGACGGTTTAGGTGATCGCCGACCATCCGACATGTTAGCACACATGCTAATGTTGAACGGCAATAACCAAGTGGGTACGATTTTTCAAGAACGCTTCCATAGACAACTTTCTGACGACGTCCGTGTCACGTTGGCTGCGCTTCAATTGAAGGACGTTGATGCAATCGCCGCAGCAGCAGACGCTGTGATGGTTGTCAGAGGAAAATCACATTTGTGTGCTGTTGATAATCTATCCACTATGACATTGAGTGCTAAGACAAAACGACGACAGCAAACCACCGCCCGGGACGACATCTGCTGGTACCACGCCAAGTTTGGATCACGTGCCAAGAAATGCAGAGCTCCCTGTTCATTTTCGGGAAACGAACAAACCAGTCACTAAACGCGGCAAGTGCAACTGGTTTACTGAGCCGCGTCCTATACGTTTGGGACCGTTACGTTGGCCATCGCTTCCTTGTTGATTCGGGAGCAGAAGTCAGCGTTCTTCCCGCCACGTCACGGGATCGACGGGAACGACAACGAGGTGAATCTCTCGTTGCTGCAAACGGCACGAAAATTACGACTTACGGCACGAAAACTTTTCCGCTGAACCTCGATTTTCGGAAAATGCGTTGGACTTTTACACTTGCCGATGTTGCACAGCCTATACTTGGTGCTGACTTCTTTCGAAACCAACGCATCGCTATCGACATCCACAGGCGACGCCTATTCGACATTGACACGTACGTCAGTGTACCTGTACGTCACACGAAGGCTACAACGTTCGGACTTCACTCTCTAGCTTCTTCCAATAATCAGTATGTGCAACTGTTGGCCGAATTTCCAACCTTGTCTACTCCAAATTTCTCCGCAGCAGAAGTCAAGCACGGAGTGGAACATTTCATCATGACGAAAGGCCCACCCATGCACTCGCGAGCTCGACGACTGTCTCCGGAGAAACTCACAATTGCCCGACGTGAATTTGAAAACATGGAGAAGCTAGGCATCGTGCGACGATCATCCAGTACATGGGCATCACCACTTCATATGGTGCCTAAGAAATCTGGCGACTGGCGACCGTGTGGTGACTATAGGCGCCTGAATGACGTTACCATTCCGGACCGTTACCCTATACCACACATACAAGACTTTGCTGCACAGCTAGATGGCAAAATTATCTTCTCAAAGATCGACCTTGTAAAAGGGTACCACCAGATACCTGTAGCTCCTGACGACATACATAAAACGGCAATCATCACTCCTTTTGGACTTTTCGAATTTGTTCGAATGCCGTTCGGATTGTGAAATTCAGCTCAATCCTTTCAACGTCTTATGGACAATGTTCTCCAAGGCATCGACTTTGTGTTTGTCTACCTCGATGACATTTTGGTCGCCAGTTCATCAGCGACTGAACATCAACAACACCTTCGCCAGTTGTTCGAGAGATTGACTGCTCATGGACTCGTGGTAAACACCACCAAGTGCACTTTTGTCATCGATGTGGTCGATTTCCTGGGCCATCATCTCACAACTCACGGTATTAAACCGCTGGCTGACCGCGTCGAGTCCATCACTCACCTAACAAGGCCTGTGGACAAGAAGAAATTACATGAGTACGTAGGCATGCTAAATTTCTACCACCGTTTCGTACCACATGTCGCCAACTTGCTACGACCTCTCCACAATGCACTGAAAGGTAAAACCAAAGTATTGGTTTGGACTAAGGAGATGAACGATGCTTTTGAAGCTTCTAAGAGTGCGTTAGCTACAGCATCACTCCTGGTTCACCCGAAACACACAGCTATGACTAGCATTACTGTCGACGCGTCATCCACAGCTGTCGGAGGAGCGCTAGAACATTACATTAACGGATAATGGCAACCACTCGCCTTCTTCTCGAGAAACCTCAAGCCAGCTGAGACAAGATACAGTGCGTTTGATCGAGAGTTACTCGCCATGTATCTAGCAGTACGCCATTTCCGTTATTTCTTGGAAGGTCGATTGTTTCACATATATACCGACCATAAGCCAATTACCTTCGTGTTTCACAATAATGCGGATCGATCTCCGAGACAGACACAACATCTGTCTTTTATCGCAGAGTTCACTACGGATGTTCGATACATACCCGGAAAGACTAATGTTGCAGCAGATATGCTGTCGAGAGTACACATAGAATACAAGTTATCATCACCCTCATCACCCTCGACAGTCAACACAGTGACATTTAACGACTCTATCGACTACACCGACATGGCGCGTGCACAATTAGATGATTGCGATGTACAAACATACAAAGATAACATAGCAACTACGGCACTTGTTCTACATGATGTGGAACTAGAGAATGGCGACACCATTCTTTGTGACGTATCCACCTCTACTCCACGACCCGATGTGCCACTGAGTTGGTGGCGGCGCGTTTTTGACGCAATTCATGGTACATCACATCCATCTGGACATGCGACGAAACGTCTTATGAACTCGCGTTATGTCTGGCATGGCATCAACAAGGACATCACTGCCTGGACTAAGACGTGTCTGGCATGTCAACGGGCAAAGATTCATCGCCACGTTTCTGCGCCGTTACAACAGTTCCCCACACCAGATCATTGTTTTGATAGCATACACGTGGACATTGTAGGCCCACTGCCATCATCGCAAGGAACATCTTACTTGTTCACAATCATTGATCGTTTCACACGATGGCCGGAAGCCATACCTATGGCAGATGCTACTGCCGTATCCTGTGCGTGAGCTTTATTAGATAATTGGGTGCCACGTTTCGGCGTGCCCACTGACATAATATCCGACCGGGGTCGACAGTTTATTTCCGGACTATGGATGGAACTCGGGAAATTACTGTTCATGCAACTTCATCACATGACAGCCTACCTACGTTAGTGCTGGCTTATTATTTGTGGTGTCGTTGTTCAATTGAATATTTCTTAGCATGTTATGAGGAAAAAAATAATCAACTGACATGTTAGTTGCCTCAGCAACCTTAACAAGCAAGAAACTAAATGATAACTCTGATGCCACCGTAACGCCCACCAACTGGTCAGGCCAACGAGATTTAATAATATTAAACTTTAAAGGGAATAAAAACAATGATTGCTTGAAATCATATTATATTAAATCTTGCAGTATATTTGCATTTCCAACACTGAAAATTCATCAGAATTCTATTAATTAGTAATTCTAAATAATACTCTATAGGCCTGCCTCAATTACTGGTATGCATATTTTTCCTGCGATTATCAGCAAGCTTCAATGTGACATCACTGGTGACATGGAAGCACAACGAGACCACAACTTTCCATTCTTTCACCTATGTTTAACAGTGATTGCGGTTGTTTCGAAGTTAGCGCCAGAATTTATTTATTGGTTTATTGTGTGGCATTCAGTTGTAATGCAAACAGTAGTAAGAATAGAGTAACATAGTTTGTTTAACTTTGCTAAAGAAGTGGCTCGCAAAAATGAAACCTGCAAACTTCAAGCTGATGAAGTACAGCCAACTTTGCCTGACTCGCTTCGAGAAAAAATTTTCAACTGCTACCTGAAGAAGATGGCAGCCCTGGGTTATCCTGGTGCTAAAATATCTTTGAAAAAGGATGATGTGCCAACATTGTTCCCAGTAGTTGTTGATGCCATCAATCCGTAGAACCCGAACACAGGCAACAACACGGGCAGCGATGACCACGGCGCTTGTAATGAAGGCAAGCAGGCCTCACAAATGGACTGTCACTAACACTGTTAGTGTGACCTTTTACTTTCTGACAAAACCATGAAACCGATCATCTACAGCAGCCAAACTTCTCTTATATCTACCATACATATACACATGTCACATGGTAAACAATTACTCTTACTTCCATATAACGATCATTTACTCAAACGAAAACTCACCATATCCTCATAAAATTGACGCTTATGCCGAGGCGTCGTCACAAAATAATGAGCTTTACAACTGCTCCATACAATTTCGCTTGTATGATGCAAAATAGGAATAATTGTGTGTGCTTGTTTGTGCATGCTCAGTTAGAATAATTGTGTGTGCTTGTTTGTGCATGCTCAGTTAGAATAATTGAGTGTGCTTGTTTGTGCATGCTCAGTTAGAATAATTGTGTATGCTTGTTTGTGCATGCTCAGTTAGAATCGTAGAACATCTAATTTACCTATGCACTTATTTTTCTGTTAACTTCTTCTGTTGGCATGTAGTGCATACAATATTAAACTTTGTGTACACACCGAAAAACATCTTAGCTAGTGCCTGTTGTTAGTCTCTTTAATGCAGCAGTGTCATGTTGTCACCAACATCTGCTGTTGCAGTGCATTGTACATGAACGTAAGTGAACATGATATGTTTATGCCAGGTGGCGGGCAGTCTGATCCTTGACCTCAATGAAGAAGGCACAGTAGCCAGCCCTGTTGAGTCTGATGACCGTCGCTATTGTCTGCAGATAATCTCTTCTGCTGTCAAGAAGTATACACCTCTTTATACCTACGACAATGATATGAGTGTTTTGTTGCTGAGAAGCCTGTGTCATCTCTTGTTATGTATTATGTCAATGAGAAATACATGTCATTTGCCCAGAATTTTATTATTTGCATCATTTTTAATACTCTTGAGAGGCAACCTTTTTAAGTTGCATAGGTATTCAAAACTGTTCAGACAAGGACATATTTAAATAGTAGTGTGGGTGGTATTAGGAAATATGTTATTATATTTTGTTAACTTGTAATTGAATTCATCCAAATGTGCCACTGCATGACAACTAATTCAGAGACATCAGCTTCCAAATCAAGCTTAAGCTCTACAGAGCACTTGCAGTATCCACACTCCTCTGTGGATGCGAGGGCTGAACTCTGACAGCAAAGACAGATAGATGCGTACAAGAATTTGAAATGAAATGCTTTAGGAGTCTGCCACATTTCCTACACCAAACACAAAACCATTGAATATGTGAGAAAGCAAGTGGATTCCCTTGTGGGAAAGCAGGAGTTGTCAATGGTGAAACAATGAAAGCTCTCCTGGTTTGGCCACATCACCCAACACATCACTATTTCAAAGGAGGCACCCTGGAGGGCAAGAGAAGACACCCTAGAGAGCAAGAGAAGAAACCCTGGAGGGCAAGAGAAGACGGGGCCACCAAAGGAAAAACTGGCAGGATAACATACAGGAAAGGGCTAAACAAAGCTTATGGACCCTTCTATGCACAGCTGAAGACAGATAAAGCTGTCAAAGACTATGTGGAAGTGGCTCCCCTATGACCATCCCGGTCAAGGGATTTAACAAGATTTGCCATCCAAGTTAAATGCCCAAATGGCAAGTGGACATGGAAGCCATTGGCTTATCGAGAGTCTAACAATGTTCATCTACATGTAACCTGCCTCCTGAGATATGTGTCAACCTTGATTTTAAACATATACAATTTGTTCCATTCATTTATTATCCCATATGAGAAGGAGTACTTCCCGATATCCAATCTACACTGATCCTTTACAAATATTACCTCATGTCCTCTAGTTCTACTATCTTTCTTGAGTAAAAAAATATATTTCAATATTTTTATACCCATTCAATATCATAAAAACTTCAATTTGATCTCCTCTAAACCCCCTTGTCTCTAGGGTTGTTAAACCACATTCTTTCAAGCGTTCTTCATAATTAAGGTCTCTCAGTTCTGGAATCATTTTGGTTGCTCTCCTTTGTAAATGTTCAAGCGTATCTATATCCTTCTTATGAAATGTTCTCCACGCTTGTATACAGTATTCTAAATGAGGTATATTGCTTTATACAGAGATATAATTACTTTTTTTCTTGTATGTAATGTTTCTCCTAATCAACCCAAGAATTTGATTACCCTTTGAAGCTGCAATACCACTGTTCTAAAATGTTCATATTCATCACTTATTGTTATTTATTTTACAGTAATCCCTAGAACAGTACCCCCCATATTAAAGTTTATATCCATTTCCCAAAATTTAATAACATCTGCCATTTTTCAGACTGTTTAACTAATTTGTTGTTTATCACCATCAGTGTTAACCTTTCTAAACACTTTTGTGTCATCCGCAAATTTCAAGGTGAAGGTGTTATATATTTGTCCTTAACATATTCATGTGCACTAGAGAAAGAATTACATTTTGTCATCACATGAAGCATGTTTAACTTATATGGTATGTGTGTGTTGGTAGGACTGTAATTCTTCAGGCAGAGAATGACAGAGAGAGGGATGAGGTAGGTTTACTAGTACTAATAATAACAATAAATGTCTTATAGAGTGCTGCATTCTAATAATTGTTCTTGGGCACTGTGCAATGGAATAAATATTAAATTGTCATAAAATAATACTAGTTTAAATCTAACAATGTTCAGTATCTACAATTATTACAAGTCAAATGTTGTGTCTGTGTAAATAACTGAAATGAATAAACATATAAAGATCACAATGGTAAACAATAGTAATTGTCTCTTAAAATAGCCTAAAATTCTATATAATATTAAAATATGGGTAACAATTTTCTTCAAACAACAACTATTGAGATTTCTTACTCTCAATGTTACTCATTTTATCTACCAACGTAATGGACATTTTCACGAATCTTAAAATTATTCTAAAAAGGTACATCTGTACTAAGCTGTTGTATAACAGGAAAAAGAAAAAAGTTAGTTATTATGTGCTACTTTGAACCCAAACAAATATTCTTCTGAATGAGAAAAATTCAGTGCTTTAATATTTATGTTTTGTTTTAATTTAATGCCTGAGCTTGGTTTCTAGGGATATTGACTCAAAAGAAATGTTATTATTATATATTCACGCCAGGGGATTCTGCAGAGTGACAACTTTTTCATTTAATTAATTGAGCTTATTAGTAGACAACAAATTCTGTTTCCTGTACATATGTGCAACAGTTTGCATCTTCTGATCTGCCTTCATGTCACACCCAAACCTCAATGTTCACAATGTGGTTGCCAGAAATATAAAATATTATTTTAAAAAGTCACATAACTGCACCATTTTAGAAACTTCCTCTGACTAGAAACCAGAATTGTTGGACATAGAGCCGTGTTTGAGTGGTTCTAACTGAGTTGGGGTTGTGTCTGCAGTGGGTTGCGACTATAAACAACATGATGGAGGAAAGTGGCTACGTGAAGGAGAAGCCTCGAAAGAAAGTAAGTGTGTGAATTCAATCAGTTGTAGTTCTTTTCGTGGTTCTCTTTATAAAGTGGTGAGGCCGACTAGTTCTTGTGCTGCTGCACTGTTTTGATTGTTGTCATTTCCCGCTTCTCCCTGTCAGCAGCCCTTTTCCTCTACTACTCATCCTTCTCTGCCATTCTCACATCCCTCTTAAGACAGTTTTCCCATCTTAATTGCAGTCTGTCCCCTTCTTTGCAGCCTCGCTTTTTCACCTCCTCTGTTCTCTTTGGTAGTCATCTCTCCTCCATCCGCACCGAGTAAGCTGCCCACATTATCTGGCTTCTTACTATTCTTTCCTTTAATACAGTTCTTTTTATTTCTACAAATACAAATAATTTTGGCAGAACATGCGGTAAACAGCAATATATAAAAAAAATTCTGAACATGGTTTGTATGATTAATTATTTAGGCAATGACATTTTCTATATTGTTTTTTCATGTAGTGGGTGCTAATACAGAAAAATTTTTCAGATTTATTTTTTTATGCTGCTAATAAGGCCTAAGCAAACATTAGGTGTGCTTTCATTAACTTGACCCTACCTAAATTGGAATAGCAAATAAAAACATTAGGGTTGGCCCTACAATTTTTCTTCTAATAGTTTAATCAATGTTCGTTTCGTTACATTTAATAACAAGTATATAAACAACCCATGAGTAATACTTCGGTGTGTATACATTGACAGAATTAGTCCACATGCTGATTAACGGACTTTTTAATATTTAATGGCGGTCTGGTTACATGTTAGTAGTCGTCTTGATATGCATGACAAGACGCCATCTGCATTAATTTGCGTTATAAAATGCCAGCGAAAAGACATCCAGAATATTTATTCTGCTG
Organism: Lamellibrachia satsuma; assembly: GCA_033239005.1. Taxonomy (NCBI): domain Eukaryota; kingdom Metazoa; phylum Annelida; class Polychaeta; order Sabellida; family Siboglinidae; genus Lamellibrachia; species Lamellibrachia satsuma. The sequence continues at coordinate 11,391,516 of BSQZ01000004.1, forward strand.
TTAAACTAAACTTTTGACAGCGTGGTACAAACGTTTGTTGCCTGTGGTAGCAGATCGTGTAACTGTGCCATAGTACTAGTAGAGCATGGACAAGGACCATGGACCAGGGTACCCAATACCAACGCCACAATGTACATATCATCGATTGTGAATGTGGCAGTGACATTCAGCTGCAAGTTCCTTCAAATTTCTTGTATGCCTAAGTTTGTTAGTGTCGGTCCACCTGAACCTGAACCAAATCAAAGAAATGCGTTTGACGTACTCATGGCTGGCTGCAGTAGCAAGCTAGGGAAGTCGCTGCCATCTGCCAAAACGTCCAGGTACTAAACTGCGATAGTCCCATGGAGGCTCCTTACTACAGTTCAGCCCCGGGAAGACTGCTACTACCGGGGCGGAGATGGGGCGGAAACTGATTTTAAGTTGAAGCAACATTCTACAACTGGTTTGGTTTTGTGGGAAGTCTCACAGCAAATTGAATTCATATGTCTATTTTTTAAAATATGTTTGAACAATTTATTTTGTAATGGTAAAAATCACATTTTTATAATAAAAAAATATTACTCTTGTTCAACCAAACTGCTTCATTGCACAATTTGATGTTATTTGTCAGAATAAATAAAAAAATTTAACATGATTTCAATTTTCTATGAAGCTTACCGCAAAACCACTCAACATTTCTAAGATTATCTTGTTACCATGGTTACTCTCATGCAAGTAGCATATTATGTCACGCGTGACCTTTTCATAAATATAATACTGTCAACTTGGTCAGGATGAGATGAGTATTTTTTAAGATATGACATAAGTTTTTAAGATATAACGTAATTTTTTCCATTTGCATGCAGGTGACCCCTTAAATCCACTGGTTCGAACAATTGCGGTAAATAGAGTTGGGTTTTCTTGGAATTGGAATACCAGGAAAAACTGGTATTTACTGGTATTTTCCAAGTGTCCATAGACATACATAAGTGTTAATTTTGTTAACTTTGTCAGTGCATTTGAATGCAAATGTTTCACTTGATTCAAATGCAAATGAAAATGCCATTTTCCAGGAATGCATGCAAATGTTTTGGGGTCGCACGCAAATGCAAATGTTTTGGTTACGTGTTTGCAAATGCATTTGAATTAATTTCAAACGTTTTGGCTTTATATTAACGTTTTGTTTTATTTGGAGAAAAGACAATGTAATGTTTACAAACATATTATTTATTTATTTAATGAATACAGTAGTACATTATTGTAGCCACTAAGTCCCACTACATACCAGTCCCACTACATGAACATGTCTGTAGAGTCATACACTGAGTGACACAGTTCCAGGCTTGCAGAGGTGTTGGAAATGGGAGGGAAGAATAGACAATTGACAGTTTACTGTAAACTAAGGCAGGGTGTGAAAGGCTAATCATTCAGGTAGGCCAGAATGGAAGGGGAACCGAAGACAATAGACTGCCCACTGGTGGGGTCACTGGGATGATGATCTGGTGGACTCTCCATAAGCCAATGGCTTCCTTGTCCACTTGCCATCTGGAACTTGTTGTTTGGGATGGCAATCTTGTTAAATAATTACAACTACCACTAATCTCTCTCTCTGGCTATACATATTTAGGGCTGGCATTGCTAGTGTTTACTCCCCCCTAATGAGCTGCCACCCCAACCCACCCCAACACAAGACAGTTATTTGTCTGCATTTTTCATTGAACAGGTAATCTCTGAAGCCATCAATTGATATACCAGTTGGTCTTTTCATGTTGTATGAATAACAGCACAGGCATTGACCAGTTGACCATTGACCTACACATCATTTTTTCAAAGAGCACATTGTGAAAGTGGATTCACAGGTCAGACAATGATTTCATAATCTGCTGAGGATACTGCTCACTACAGGGCACTTTTTCAATGGCATGTTGTGAACTTGTGAAAATGAATCTAACAATAATACTTATTCAAAGAATTACATATGCATTTGATTGTGCATTTGACAAATCAAATGTTTGTGGGTCGCATTCAAATGCAAATGTTTAAGGTACGTATTCAAAAGCAAATGCACTTACAATTTCACAGAGGCATTTGAATGTGCATTCAAATGCTCAACATTCACATGTGCATTCAATTGCATTTGTTAACAAGCCTGCAGTACCTACCCTACCTAATTTTTTCGCCCATTACCGTAAACACACCTATTTTGTTAAAGGCCTAATCCAATTTATATGTTTAAAGGTGCTTAATTAATTCAATTTTTTTGCTAGTCTCATTTCAAATTAATTTTGTGAAAAACCAAACCTACCTAGTATATACTGCAGCATGCTATCTCATTTGTACAACTGTTGTATGTAGTTTTTTGTGAAATCATCAGACAAATTATTAGATTAGTTAATGCTTGTTGAAACATTTAAATGCTGGAAAATATAAAAAATTTTCCTTGGTGAAATTTGGGAATTTTGTCATGTGATCGGCGAGAGGATGGAGGTCATGCCCATGATCAGCATTGACCCACACAGTGTTTACCATTTTGGATATCCACTATTTTGATCCTTACCAGATCTAATTCTTTCGATGATTCAAACATAAATAGGCTTTTTTATTAAATCGACTGCAGATGTTACATAAACTTTTCACACACACTGTATATTTGGACACAAATGAACCGGATTTGTGATAGGCTAAATCAGTTGAGGAAGTAGTTTTAAATGTCAGAATTTGTGCTTTACAAATGTATATTTTACTTGTGTTGTGGACTCTCACAAACATAATTGTTGTGAATATAGAACTGTTGCTATGTAAGACGTGTTCTAGCAAAGAAAGTCTCTTTCATTGTGATAGGTTCATGTGCAGGACATATGTTGATTTTTCTTGTAGGATGTTGGCAGCTCAAAAACAAGTAGCCACTCCAATAGGAACAGCCCAGAGAAAGTGACGGAGCCGCATAGGTGAGGCCATATCTCGCTTTCAATCCATCTACATGCATATTCACGCACGCATGCATGCACGCACGCACGCACGCACGCATGCACACCTATACATCTGTGTCGGTTAAGTTGACATTGGAAAAGTTTGGATTATCAGATAATTGGACTGATAATAATAATGCGGTTTATTAACCCATTTCATTCTGACAAATGCAACACTGATATGCACTGTATATTATAAAAGGATAAATTACAAACTGGAAGTAGTAGTGTAGTATAGTCATAATAAAGTTGAAGGTGTGTTTTATTTGATCCATAGTAAAAGTAAACACATGCGTAAATGAAATGTGATAAACATAAAGATGGCTCTAATGCTAGTGACATGGCTTTTATTTTAATGAAAGTCTCCTTGAATATACGCCAATAATTTACTATGTGTATACTTTTCTTCTATAATAAAGTTTGTCGTGATGTTTATCTGATCCTTGTTTTCTGTTAAGAACTATACCCGTGGGAGCTGCCGCGCCTTCCCCCGTCATCCCACCCAGTGTTGCTGATGCCAGCTTTATCCCTGATGCCCCCATTCAGTTTGACATGATTTCCCCGAGTGACGAGTCAGTGCAGTCGTCAGACTTTGATGGGCCACAGAGGTAAGTGTCACAGTCTGAGGAACTTATGCACGCACGCACACACGTACATAATGTTAATTATTATTATAATAATTAATTATTATGATATATATATATATATATATATATATATATATATATATATATATATATATATATATATATATATATATATATATATATATATATATTACTGTATATAGATAACCATGATGCAGTGATGTTCATTCCATTCAAGTAACATGATTGAACATGTTTATAATTTTGCTATATTTGCTAAAATATCTGTACCTGGTATTTGAAACCTGCTCTTTCAGAATATGACTTTGTTAAGCCAATCAGAGAGAAGACATCCAAGATGGCGGATGTAATTTATCAAAACTATTTTGATGCAGTCCAATGCTGATTTCTATTTTGTGGATCGTGCAAGTGATACAGACAGTGGTAGTATTGACAAATGTAAATAATCTAGGGGAAGGAGAATCTTCCAGTGATGACATGCCACCAACCTACTGGCTGCGTTGACATGGCAGGCCCAGCTAGGCAGTGGCGGCACTCAATAAAGGCCTGCCAACTACAATGTAGTTACTCATTTGCAAATCGCATCCAGTGTATAACATCATATGATCAAAAGGAAATGTGGATTTGGATAAGCAGCAGTTATATTGGGGAAAATATAAGCATCAGTTATATTGGACAAAATATCCACCATTACACATAATGCAATAACTAGGACAGCAGCAACACACTCTATTCTAATGTATTCAGATAGGCTAATATCTTCGTGAAATTGTTGATAAATAATAATGAATTTTCTTCTAATCAGAACTATTGAGATTTACTTTTCTTCTAATCAGAACTATTGAGATTTACTTACTCAATGTTTCGGCTGCTGTTGGTAGCCTTCATCAGGACCTAAATTCTGGGCTGACTGCTCGCCAGTTGGCGTGACAAGGGGGCCATCCCAAGTGTGTTCACATATGAAGAAGAGAGCGATAACTGCCTTTACTGGACACACTTATGATACGAAAGGAGGAATGAACAATGAAACTGTATCTGAAGAAGACACACATTGTATCTGAACTTTACCCCTCACCATCCGTTACATTAGAAATTGGGTGTCATCAAAATGTTACTGGATACTAATGGATAGTTGCAACAACATCGTACCAGAGCCAGAGGACAGAGAAAGAGGTGGAGCATATCACCAAGGCACTAGAAAGATGTGGGTACCCAAGTTGGACCACAAAGGAGATGAAAGAACAGCAAAGTCAAAAGGGAAACACCAAAGAAAAGAGGGATAAGAATGTTGAAAAATCCAAATCTACTCACCCAATGAATCCCCATTTTGCACATACAATCATAAAATAATAAGTATAATATATAATTAAAAATAAATATATTAAAACTAGAGTATTCAATTAAGATTAATAAGTAAAAAAATAAGTAATTATAATAAATAAATAAATGGATAAAATACATGTTCATAAAAGTGTCCTCTTTCACAATTATTTCTCATTGGAAAAATGCCGCTTAAATAAAAAGGTTTTCAATAGCCCTCCAGTTTGTAGTGCGGCACTACCAGCACACGTAGATCAGCAGATCGAAGGATGCAGGTAGGTGCATACAGGTAGGTCAAACGAGGTCAGACATGTAACCTGGTGCAAGTCATGCAGTGTGGAGAAAACAAGGACCAGTAGTTTGTACTGGATCTGGCAGAGAGTGGGAATCCAATGTAACTCAATCAGCACCGGTGTTATATGCTGGTGCTTTTGCTGTCGCACGAGCAATCTGGCTGCCAAATTCTGCACCATCTGTAGCTTGGCCATAAGAGCCTTGGTAATGCCGTGCAAAACTGCATTGCTCTAGACCAACTGCGATGTCACTAGGGCGTGGACTAGTGTCTTGCTTGTGTCAGTGGGCAGACAGTGTCTGATCTGTGAAGACATTGTTAAGCCACAGTCGATGGTAATTCCGATCTTTCGGATCGTCGGTGATGGGGCAACTTTGTATTCACATGTTAACATAGACATGTCTTGTGTTTCCGGTTCGGTGCTGCGATGACAACAGCCTTGGTCTTAGTGTTGTTTAGTAGGGTGTTGTGGTGAGTCACCCACTGCCTCACATTTGGTGCCTTTATCATGAGCTCAGAGGCGCAACAAAACAATCATTAAGCATTATCATGAACACGGACATGCAAAAGTCATTATCAGAATGAGGGACCACCGATGGTGAAAATGCAATTTGGAAGAAATATGTCTTGATTTTTTTCGGAAGGTAGCTGTAGTTTCACATGTTTTCAAAGTGATGGGGCGTTCATTCCAGACCCTAAGTGCAGTGACAGAGAAAACACGTTTGCCCAAGTTAAATTTAGTTTTAGGAACAATAAGTGGTTGTGAAATGGATGATCTGAGCTGTGTAGGGATATTTGAAAGATGCAGGAGACCAGCCAAGTAAGGTGGTTGTTGTGTAGATAGAGCTCAATATGTAAGAGTGGACAGTTTAAAATTCATTCAGTAAGTAACAGGAAGCCAGTGTAACTGTTTAAGCAGTGGTAGTTATGGTGAAAAACGAGGCATCCTGAGTACCACTTGTGCCAGACAGTTTTGTACTCGTTGGAGTTTAGCTAAGTCTCTTTTAGCAGTGTTGTTTAGTACAAATGGGAATGTATCACTAACCCCAACTCCCTGTCATATTGTGATAGCTAGGAAGTAACCCCAATGCCCTGTCATATTGTCATAACTAGGAACTAACCCCAACTCCCTGTCATATTGTGATAGCTAGGAAGTAACCCCAATGCCCTGTCATATTGCCATAACTAGGAACTAACTCCAACTCCCTGTCATATTGTCATAACTAGGAACTAACCCCAACGCCCTGTCATATTGTCATAGCTAGGAACTAATACCAACTCCCTGTCATAGCTAGGAACTAACCCCAACTCCCTGTCATATTGTCATAGCTAGGAACTAACCCCAACTCCCTGTCATATTGTCATAGCTAGGAACTAACCCCAACTCCCTGTCATATTGTCATAGCTAGGAACTAACCCCAACTCCCTGTCATATTGTCATAGCTAGGAACTAACCCCAACTCCCTGTCATATTGTCATAGCTAGGAACTAACCCCAACTCCCTGTCATATTGTCATAGCTAGGAACTAACCCCAACTCCCTGTCATACTGTCATAGCTAGGAACTAACCCCAACTCCCTGTCGTACTGTCATAGCTAGGAACTAACCCCAATGCCCTGTCATGTTGGCATAACTAGGAACTAACCCCAACGCCCTGTCATATTGTCATAGCTAGGAACTAACCCCAACTCCCTGTCATATTGTCATAGCTAGGAACTAACCCCAACTCCCTGTCATATTGTCATAGCTAGGAACTAACCCAAACTCCCTGTCATATTGTCATAGCTAGGAACTAACCCCAAATCCCTGTCATATTGTCATAGCTAGGAACTAACCCAAACTCCCTGTCATATTGTTATAGCTAGGAACTAACCCCAACTACCTGTCATTTTGTCATAGCTAGGAACTAACCCCAACTCCCTGTCATATTGTCATAGCTAGGAACTAACCCCAACTCCCTGTCATACTGTCATAGCTAGGAACTAACCCCAACTCCCTGTCATACTGTCATAGCTAGGAACTAACCCCAATGCCCTGTCATGTTGGCATAACTAGGAACTAACCCCAATGCCCTGTCATATTGTCATAGCTAGGAACTAACCCCAACTCCCTGTCATATTGTCATAGCTAGGAACTAACCCCAACTCCCTGTCATATTGTCATAGCTAGGAACTAACCCCAACTCCCTGTCATATTGTCATAGCTAGGAACTAACCCCAACTCCCTGTCATATTGTCATAGCTAGGAACTAACCACAAATCCCTGTCATATTGTCATAGCTAGGAACTAACCCCAACTCCCTGTCATATTGTCATAGCTAGGAACTAACCCCAACTCCCTGTCATATTGTCATAGCTAGGAACTAACCCCAACTCCCTGTCATACTGTCATAGCTAGGAACTAACCCCAACTCCCTGTCATACTGTCATAGCTAGGAACTAACCCCAATGCCCTGTCATGTTGGCATAGCTAGGAACTAACCCCAATGCCCTGTCATGTTGGCATAACTAGGAACTAACCACAACGCCCTGTCATATTGTCATAGCTAGGAACTAACCCCAACGCCCTGTCATATTGTCATAGCTAGGAACTAACCCCAACTCCCTGTCATATTGTCATAGCTAGGAACTAACCCCAACTCCCTGTCATATTGTCATAGCTAGGAACTAACCCCAATGCCCTGTCATATTGTCATAGCTAGGAACTAACCCCAACTCCCTGTCATATTGTCATAACTAGGAACTAACCCCAACTCCCTGTCATATTGTCATAGCTAGGAACTAACCCCAACGCCCTGTCATATTGTCATAGCTAGGAACTAACCCCAACTCCCTGTCATATTGTCATAGCTAGGAACTAACCCCAACGCCCTGTCATATTGTCATAGCTAGGAACTAACCCCAACTCCCTGTCATATTGTCATAGCTAGGAACTAACCCCAACTCCCTGTCATATTGTCATAGCTAGGAACTAACCCCAACGCCCTGTCATATTGTCATAGCTAGGAACTAACCCCAACTCCCTGTCATATTGTCATAGCTAGGAACTAACCCCAACTCCCTGTCATATTGTCATAGCTAGGAACTAACCCCAATGCCCTGTCATATTGTCATAGCTAGGAACTAACCCCAACTCCCTGTCATATTGTCATAGCTAGGAACTAACCCCAACTCCCTGTCATATTGTCATAGCTAGGAACTAACCCCAACTCCCTGTCATATTGTCATAGCTAGGAACTAACCCCAACTCCCTTTTATAATGTCATTCAGCACACCGCATTTATTACTTTGCAGTTACAAACAAGATCTTCAATACAGTGCACATGCACGCATGCATGAACGCACCCACGTATGCACGCACACACGCACACACGCACACACGCACACATGCACACACGCGTGGACTTCGCTTAACAGAATCACTTCGGGTCAGCTATTTGATTCTGTTAAGTGACTGATTCACTTTTAAGTGCACTGTAACACAGAGGGAGTTGGAAATAATTCCGTCCCAGCCAAATAATTGATTCTACTAAGCGGCATATTCTATATATAGGTATATATATATATATAGGTATATATATTATATACATATATCAGCCTTATATAGGCTGATATGTAAGAATATTGGTGGGGACAGTTTTATGGTTAGATGTCTTCCTTGCCTGCTGATGTATGCAGGGAGACATTGCTCTTGAATAAAATTATTATTTCCTATTTCGTCATAATCGTTTTTCAGTATCCTATGTTACATTATAATTTTATTACATGAACATTACCTTGTTGTCATTAATCATTATTGAAATTAAAATCTAATCAAATTATTTAAAGACTTATCATCTCAAGCTGTACTTTTATGTAGTTATGTGAGAGTTTCTCATTCAACAAATTGTAAGTGAATTATAATAACACACATATTATGTAGCAACAGATTCTATTGTAATTCTGCATGCCAACTGGCAATAGTAGAAAATAAACATAATTTTTTTCTAAAAATTTGGGAAGCAATTGTTATGAAATGACAAAAAAAGATATGAATTAACTGTCATGTTTTTCCAGACGTATAAACCCTTTTGACCAGTCTCCTGAAGACATTCGCAAGGACACGCCTGCAGACAACGTTGCCTTCTCACGCACGTTTATTGTCCGTTTTCTCGGCTCAATGGAAGTGAAAACTGACCGAGGTAAGCTTCAACCACCTTTCATTACTACCACACTTGCTCAAGTGATTCATTACTACCACACTTGCTCAAGTGATTCAAAATAAACAATTTATAATAGTCACTGTCCAGGGTATAGAAACCCTGCCCCCCAAACCATTGGTTGACAGTTGTTAAGTAGTGTGAATGTCGCTATCGGAATAGTTTGTGGGAAGTGGTGTCATTTCACAGCATGTTCAGCTGTGCTAACGTTATTTTCAGTAGTAGGCCTATTATATAATGCATGAAATGGACTGAAATAATACCTACTGGTACTGTTGTGTATAGTCGGGTAGCCGAAGGTAAATTTTTGACCTAACCCCTTTTCGTCTGATAAAGTTTTTTATTGTTGACTATTCATCTCTTCCATGTATATAATGATATCCAGGTGGGTGTAGAGTTCTCACCCTTGGGGAAATTTTAAAAAGTGAGAAAATCCAAAATGGCCAATACAGAACCGTGAAAATCAACTTATTCTCATATCTTCGCTACCAGATAAGGTACAAACATTACTAAAAACCTGATAGGTTTGGCTCCAAGGAATGCAGCCAAATTACCACTTGAAGATGGGCCCTGGTAGCACATTGTTGTTTCACGGGTGGGAGCAGTTGACAGAGGTTTGGTGCACTGGCCTTGTTTTTATCAACTTTTATTGAGTATATGTTTACCATAGCAGGCTAGCATGAAGTTTGCAGTTTGCTCTTCGACATCTGAAAAAGTACTTGTGCGCTGGTGTTGCCCAAGAAGTTCAGTGTATGTTCACCAGATCTCAGAATTTTATGTGATATTTGGGCACCATTGGCGAGCCACAGCTTGCAAATTGAAGACCTTCACCTGGGAAGCCTTCCAACAAAACGTAGCCAGTACCTATCTTCAATATGGCTACATTTCTTGGAGCCAAACATGCAAATGATAGAGCCAACTGCTTAGGGTTGGTTGCAGGAAGAGGGGTCCACTCGAGTCCAACTACTGTCCCTGCTGACACCTTGCAAGCTAAAACTGTTCAAGATTTAATGTAAAAGGTAAAAGTCATGCAACATTAAAAAATACGATGTGTACAATACGTTGTTCTTGCCAGAGTAGATATGTATGCATCAATGAGACGAGCAAAGAAGTTCAGCGTGATGAGGAGGACCGATGCTTGCAACCTTGATAAGGATGTGATAAAGATGTCAATAAAATTTTTTATGTTTATTCGATATGCCCATTTTCGTGTAGCTTCCATACACATATTATTAATATGACCACATGTTGTTTTGTCTGTGTATTTTCAAATAAATTCTCCACATCTGAAAACAACTGTATGGGAAGGTATTTTACTCATGTTCTTGTGTCTTGTATCTGGTTGTCGAACTTGAGATATAGTTTTAGCACGTATATGTCCACCATTTGCATTCTTAACTTATTTGTCAAAAAATAATGATGGCATCGAATTCCCCATGGGTGAAAACATACACATAGACATTTAAGTCATGTTTGTATCTTATCTAGCGAATATCTAAAAATAAGTTGATTTTCATGATTCCATTGTGACCATTTTGGATTTTCTCACTTTTTCAATTTCCCTAAGTGTGCAAACTCCACACCCACCTGCATATCAATATACATATGCTAGAGATGAATAGTCAACAATAATAAAAAACTGTCAGGCAAAAGGGGTTCCCTCGGCTGCCCAACTAGTAGTGGGCTGTAGTGCAAATTTTGAAGGAAATACCCACTTAGGAGTGGGTGTTATAACACTGCATGTTTGGCCACATCATCAGCCTCCCTCTGCATGATTCGTAGCTTGTTAGCTGCATCCAATAACTCCCTCATTTCAGCACCCGATGTCATGTAGTTTTCTTCAAATGTTCAACTAATAGCTAAAATTGTGTGTAGTCAATGTATTTCACTTTCTCACCACAGAAAGCATGCATGCACTTTGCACATGTACTGTTAAATGGTACATTTGAATGTTAATATACATTTTTTTACATTGGGAAGTCCTTTGCAAAATATAAAATAACATGTTTATAGTCCTGATAGTCCCAATTTGCTTCGAGAGAAATCTAGGAGATTTGTTCCCCTGAACAAAAGAACAGGAGATTTTATGGATTTCCATGAGTTTTATGGCAGTTGCCGGAGACTTAACTTGCATGACAGTCATCATCATTGTTAGCATAAAATGTAAATAACATTATTTTCGATAACATTATCATAATTGTCAGCCACCCATCATCATCATTTTGGCTATTGTTGACATGTTGACATGCAGGTGAGCAGCTTGTGCTGGAAACAATTCGACAGATCATGGCAGCTCGCGCCATTCACAATGTCTTCAAGATGACTGAGTCCCGCCTTGTAGTGTCCAGCGAGGCAATGAGGTACGCACACAAACAGGAACATTTCTTCTCACTTTTGCTTTATTAGGTGATTAACCAATATCCGTCCAGAAAAGATCCACCAAAAAAAGAAATCTCAGCAGTCTTGCAATCACTTCTGTGACATTTTGAAATAAACATTATTGAATGGACATTTAACTGAGTGCTATATCTTTAGCTGCATGATTTTTCTGTCAATACTGGATCTTTCAAGACTGCGTTTGGAGTGGTTGCTCTTAGAGATTGTGTCTCCATAAATTGTCTATCAGCAATGAATTAGTCGGGATGGACTCCTCTGACCGCACCCATGATTGAGGCCCTCTAGATAGGGTCCGCTGTGTGCTATCACGGAGTTCAGCTATCTCTCACCACTATATATGGTCCTTGCTTGCAGACTGATAGATCCGTCCAACAACAGTGTGAGAACAACCTTTCAACTGGAGGACATTTCCTACTGGGCAACACACAGTGAGAACAAGAGGTGAGGGCAGCCTACAGTAACTTCTCTGTACCATCCTCATGCACCAGGGCTAGCTGTACTATCTACCCCTGGTGGAATGGTTATTAAACATGTGTATCTAGGCCTTGGCCCACTTGCTAATATTTGCTGCTTCATTTTTGGTCGCCATACACTCAGGCAGTCAACTTCCAGACTGCAGCCCAGCCATGGCCGACCCAACAAGTAATACTAAGCACCTCCCCCAAATGGCTAGCTAATGTTGAGCCCGATTCCAGGAATCAGTGAATGTACGGGTGTGACATTTGTTATTAGCATTACCCATTGAATTAGTCTTGGGTTAATCATTTCTTAGGAATGTCCTCAAAACATCGAACAAATTTGTTTCATATTGGAGAGGAAGGTTAGCAGCTGTTTCATGGGGGAGAGAGGTTAGCAGCTGTTTCATGGGGGAGAGAGGTTAGCAGCTGTTTCATGGGGGAGAGGAAGGTTAGCAGCTGTTTCATGGAGGAGAGAGGTTAGCAGCTTTTTCACGGGGAGAGGAAGGTTAGCATCTGTTTCACAGGGGAGAGAGGTTAGTAGCTGTTTCATGGGGGAGAGAGGTTAGCAACTGTTTCATGGGGGAGAGGAAGGTTAGCAGCTGTTTCATGGGGGAGAGAGGTTAGCAGCTTTTTCACGGGGAGAGGAAGGTTAGCATCTGTTTCACAGGGGAGAGAGGTTAGTAGCTGTTTCATGGGGGAGAGAGGTTAGCAACTGTTTCATGGGGGAGAGGAAGGTTAGCAGCTGTTTCATGGGGGAGAGAGGTTAGCAGCTTTTTCATGGGGGAGAGGAAGGTTAGCATCTGTTTCATGGGGAAAGAGGTTAGCAGCTGTTTCATGGGGGAGAGAGGTTAGCAGCTGTTTCATGGGGGAGAGAGGTTACCAGCTGTTTCATGGGGGAGAGGAAGGTTAGCAGCTGTTTCATGGGGGAGAGAGGTTAGCAGCTGTTTCATATGGAAGAGGAAGGTTAGCAGCTGTTTCATAGTGGAAAGGAAGGTTACTAGCTGTTTCACAGTTGAGAGGGGTTAGCAGCTGTTTCACGGGAGAGAGGTTAACAGCTGTTCATGGGGGAGAGGAAGGTTAGCAGCTGTTTCATGGGGGAGAGAGGTTAGCAGGTGTTCATGGGAGAGAGGAAGGTTAGCAGCTGTTTCATTTAGCATTGCATGTCAGTGTATTTCATTGTACATCAATGCTTTTCAGTGTACATTGGTGTATTTCATTGTACATTAGTGTACTTTCCCAGAAACATAATTTATTTTCCTCTCACAACTCATATGAGTGTTGATTTGAGTGCTTGCAGGCAGTTTTACATTATGATGGCTAAAGTGCCACCCGGGGGCCTGTTTCATGTTGCCTACTATGCAGTTACTTAGTACTATGCTTATGCGTCAACTAAAAACACAATTTTGAAGTAAATTAAGGAACGATGTGAACACTGCGAAAGATGCTGAAAGCAATTGCTTATTATTTACTATGTCGGTGATAAACATAGTTTTAGGGGCCAATAGGCCTATATTTATTCAACAGCATTCTAAATAATTATCAGACTTCCAGTGTTTATTATTGTATTAAAGTTATTAAAAGAAAAAAATTCATTACAAATTCACAGTTTTCATTGCTGTGCTGTAGGCAGCTAAAATAAAGTTTTTCATTAGTACACAATCCATGTTCTTATCCAAAATCTTGAGTGAACAATCTGCTTCACAGTTTGATGAATGACAATTCCAGTCTCTGATGCAGTTTTACAACCCTTAATGAGAATTCCTGCTGATGTGTCAAGTGTTCGTGGAAGCGAATGTGTCATGGTAGGAGTTGAGTGAATGCAGCAGCTATTCCATGGACTGTTTTAGACACTGTTGCCTTGCTAGTTGCTAATGCTAAACAGATCGTCGACAACCGCCTGAAATTTACTATGGTATACACTCAAATAAGCACAAGGTGACGAGAATTTAGAGCGTTGCTGTGAGCGAGTTGTTTTGTGTAAAAATAAAAATGTTGTTACCTAGCAAGTCGACAATGTTCACGGTGTCATAATGACGAAAACAGTACCTATTAAACACTTCACATCGCTGTACATTTCGAAAGGGTGTGTTCTGTGTCTAAACACTCTCTTCCTGCGTAATCCTCGTCTTGCTGTGTCATTTAGTCGATGTACTTGTCGGAGATCCACCATTTTGAAAGCCCCTAAGAACTACTTGGCGGACTTACACCACAGGGGTAGGAGTCCCTGGCTAAGTAGGGTGTTGTGCCACGGGTGTAGGAGTCCCAGGCTAAGTAGGGTGTTGTGCCGCAGGGGTAGGAGTCCCTGGCTAAGTAGGGTGTTGTGCCACGTGGGTAGGAGTCCCAGGTTAAGTAGGGTATTGTGCCAAGGGGGTAGGAGTCCCAGGCTAAGTAGGGTGTTGTGCCCCCATAATTACATAAGACAGTCATCTTAGTGCTAAGTAAACTTTCTTAGCCACTAAGTAGGCAACATGAAACTGGCCTCTGGTGAATATGAAGCTGCTGAAGTAGCTCATGAGTTGATCTTATTCAAAGTTTCGTGTAGCGGGGGAGGATATCTGAGGTTAAATAACATTGGTTTCATGTAGCATAGAAGGGCATCTGAGGTTAAATAGCATTGGTTTTGTGTAGCGGGGAGGGCATCTGAGGTTAAATAACATTGGTTTCGTGTAGCAGAGGAGGGCATCTGATGTTAAATATTATTGGTTTCATGTACCGGGGGAGGGCATCTGAGGTTAACTAACACTGATTTTGTGTAACGGGGAGGGCATCTGAGGTTAAATAACATTGGTTTCATTTTGCGGGTAAGGGCATCTGAGGTTAAATAACATTGGTTTTATGTAGCTGGGGAGGGCATCTGAGATGAAATAACATTGGTTTCGTGTAGCAGAAGAGGACATCTGAGGTTAAATAATATTGGATTTGTGTAGAAAGGTTAGGGCATCTGAGGTGAAATAACATTGGTTTCATGTTGTGGGGGAGTTCATCTGAGGTTAAATAACATTGGTTTCATGTGGCTGGGGAGGGCATCTGAGGTTAACTAACATTGGTTTTGTGTAGCTGGGGAGGGCATCTGAGGTTAAATAACATTGGTTTCATTTTGATGGGAAGGGCATCTGAGATTAAATAACATTGGTTTCATTTTGTGGGGAGGGCAACTGAGTTTAAATAACATTGGTTTTGTGTAGCAGGGGAGGGCATCTGAGGTTAACTAACATTGGTATTGTGTAGCTGGGGAGGGCATCTGAGGTTAAATAACATTGGTTTCATGTATTGGGGAAGGGCATCTGAGGTTAAATAACATTGGTTTCATTTTGAGGGGAAGGGCATCTGAGATTAAATAACATTGGTTTCGTGTAGCAGAGGAGGGCATCTGAGGTTAACTAATATTGTTTTTTGTAGCGGGGGAGGGCCTCTGAGGTTAAATAACATTGGTTTAATGTAGTGGAGGAGGGCATCTGAGGTTAAATAACATTTGTTTCATGTAGTGGAGGAGGGCATCTGAGGTTAAATAACATTGGTTTCATTTTGTGGGGAAGGGCATCTGAGGTTAAATAATATTGGATTTGTGTAGCGGGGAGGGCATCTGAGGTTAACTAACATTGGTTTTGTGTAGCGGGGGAGGGCATCTGAAGTTAAATAACATTGGTTTTGTGTAGCAGGGAGGGCATCTGAGGTTAAATAACATTGGTTTCATGTAGCAGAGGAGGGCATCTGAGGTTAAATAACACTGGTTTCGTGCAGTGTCGTACACATCTTTTAAGATCATCCCTTAATAATCAGAGTAACTCCAAAATGCTATGTTTAATCAACTGTGCCATGTTTTTAATTTGTTCTGGTCACATAGCAGACCAAATAAACCTGTTGAAATGTCAGTGTACCAATTAGGGAATCGATTTTGTTGTTGTTGGGTTTTAGGTAAATATAATGTGATTTTAAATGTACAGTAAAACCTGCCTTAGTGGACACCTGCCCGTAACAGACATGTGTCTATAACGGACACTTTTAAAAGTCCTGAATGACTTCCTGTTAGTTAGCCCTGTTCGTTAACTGTCCATAGCGCCCACCTGGTCAATGTGGACAATGGACGGGGAATTTGGACCCAACCATTCACCCTATCGCTTGTGGAGAGCTTAACATGCATTGACAATCTCGCGAATCAGGCTAGCTGAGCCATCACTGATATACACTAACTTCACTACGTGTGTATTCTGTATGTTACTATCTGCATAGAGTAGTCAATAAATAAAAGAAATTCGTTCCAAATAATTGATTGTAAGTTTATCTTTGGGCTACAACGAATGTTGTTGAAAACCAACTGATGTCACACGATGTTTCCGTTTTTATAACAATAAAAGATAATAATGTTATACATTTGCCTGATTAGTAAAAGGTAACAGGTAAGTTTTTATATAGCGCGGTATCCAGTCCATAGGACCGCTCAAAGCGCTTTACACTTCACCCCCTGGCAGACCTATTCATTCCAAGGCCATCTCAACTTCTCTGGGAAGTATAGCCAAATAACTTTAATAATATCCATATAAGAATGATAATAAACATGAAATATGTGTTTACTGCATTTTAGTAAGATCCCGAATATCCGCCGAGATATTTTCTATGGTCTGGTCGTGTGTCATTCCATCCTGTGTCATTATCATATCTACGAAGATGAATGCGCTGACTTTGTGACTCAAAGTTGCCTTCATAAAAGCAGCAGCACATTGGCCAATAAGTCAGCCCACCGCTTGCGGGCAGTTCAAAATGGGGCAGTAATTTATTTCATCAACTTAATTTATGGCCCACTTCCTACTGGTAGTCACAGTAGCATTGAACTGACTGCGCCATGTATTTCCAGTACTAGTTCAGTTTACTCCATTCCACAGTTATCATATTAGCTAAAAGTAACTCGATGACTTTGCAACACTAAGTTAACTTTCTAAAAGCAGCAGCATATCGGCCAACCATTCATTGTTGGCGCACTGCTTGCGTGCAGTTCAAAGCGCATTGATAATCCCGGGAGTCATTCAGAATCACTGCGAGCAGTCAAAATATTCAAACCTTGGCTTCTTTTGACCATCAAAGCTATTCCAGTTCAACTGTTCCTGGGGTAGTGATTGATTTCATCAACTCATCCAACTAGTAGTCACAATATCAATGAACTGACTGCGCTATATAATCCAGTATTAGTTGAGATTACTCCATTCTACAGTTATCATGTCTACGAAAAGGAATGCGATAACCTTTGTGACACAAAGTTGACTTGATCAAGGCAGCAGACAAATCTTGCCGCTAGTTAGCCAACGATTTTCATATTGGCTGAACACAGGACAATTCAATCATCAAGAGAAAAGCAGAACTGCTGTCTCGACCACAAACGCAAGCTGCCGAAGACTGGCAACGAAGACGTGAATGTCATTTGCTGGGAGTGGTTCTAGACAGCACGATCACAGAACATTTCCCTCAGTGGCCCGATGGTTCAGGAGAATGCCCTCAAATACGCAAGGCAACTGGGGAATATCAAGTTTAAAGCATTCAATGGGTGGCTGGAATCTTTCTGCAAACAACATAACATCATCTTTCACATTATCTGCGGGGAAGCTGCTGACGTTTCACCAGCGACCATCAGTGATTGGAAGTAGCGAATTCCAGCGATCATCGATGGTTACAAGCTCGAGGACATATATAACTGCGATGAGACAGGACTGTTCTACCGTGTATTCCCTGACAAGTCATTGCCAATCAAGGGTCAGGAGTGCAGGAAAGGGAAACGATCGAAGGAATGTGTGACCGCTCTAGTGTGCTGCAATGCAACCGGGACAGATTTATACAGATGTTTTTGTTTTTGCAATATGGTATTTTATTATACACTGCACTGGTACACCACCGATACACCATCGGTACACCACAGTTCACCACCAGTACACCACCGGCAGTATATTGTTACATGTGAACAGCCATCTGACAAACTTCTTCTGCACACATGACAAGTTTCTTCCAAAAGTTTAGTGATATTAACACCACACGTTGTTCATGAAAACAAAGAAACATATTAATTAATAATAGCTCCTGTGTTTTTTATCACTCAATGACTTGTACCACTCCCGACCAACTAGCGAACGTCAATGGAATCATTTATAATATGATGGCGCCACCTGCTGAGTATCCACATCATTAAATTCTCCATAATGGACATAATGCGCAATCCCGATGGTGTTCGCTATGGACAGGTTTCACTGTAGTTATTAGGGAAATGATTATGTTGTTGTTGGGTTTTAAATAAATATAATATGATTTTAAATAACGTAAGTTAAAGGGAATGTACAATGTTTTCCATTGGATGGTTTATTATTATATCAATAATTACCATTAAATGAGTTTTATATGTCATAAATGTAGCTTATTTGATTTGATTGCCAAATGTTGTATTTTCAAAATATAGAGGTGCAAAATCACAAGAGTAGCACATTTTGTAGGGATGTTATTTTTAACTAACTGAAATGTTATAAATGCTAATAACATCAGTGTTACAAAAACTTGCAATGTCCCGTAAAACAGTCTCCACTTGAACTGAAAACGAGATATATTAATTGTTAAGTTGGTAACATCTGTGATTTAGGCTGTTTTTTTCAAATTCTCATTTTGTAAAATTTCTGACCTGAAAATATACAACAGCATTTTGTGATTGGAAAGAGAGAATTTAGGTATTTGAATGATACGAAACCCACAACTAGCTCCATATCTTTAGTGAAACGTTGAAAGTGAGTAAATGTTAATAGTTGTGTTCAGAAATAAATGTATATCAATAACTCCGTAAAATTTATCCAGTAAAATGGTGATACTTAAGCATTGGTACATTACCTGTCTTTATCATTGTTCCATAATAATTGCTGTAGTGCAATTAAAAAAACGTTAGTTATACTAGAGAGCATCACTATATAACACTTTATCAGACAAATAATAATTATTAATAATTGTTGTATACAAATAAAATTTTGGAGACAAATATACTGCTCCTGTAAATAAAACTTATTTTAGAAGCCGCATATTAAACCAGAATTATATGTAAATATAATTGCACAATTTGTGTTACTTCATCAGTATTTTATTTTAAATATTAAAAAAAATATTTTTATGCAATCAACAACACAACACAGATATAGAGATATGAAAAGGCCAAATGAATGACGTTTATTGTGGGGATTAAGGGTAAGCCCACTTTCAAAGAAATGTAAAACAAAGAAATGTGGGCTCCACAACCCAATGCCAGGCTGACTACGCCCCATGCGAGCCTCCTGGACGTCGGGTTCAATAGAGCCCACATTTCACCACAAAGCAGTAGCAGTATTCCTAGAACAAATAAAAGAAACAATGGCATTACTATTGTCATGGAACACCCTTAAACCAAATAGCATAATGCCCTACATGCTATCACGCAGTCTATGAATACAACTACCTGCTTAAAAATACACTAGCTCTAACTGGAATAACTACAAAGGTGGGGCCAATTCGCCACCGGTCACCGACACATGTGACCACCCCACCAGTTAAAGTTTTGTTATCTGTTAAGGTTGTTTGGCTTCATCACGCGGACACCTCCCAGCAAAGAACAGGGCGACACCTCAACATTCGCTTGCTATGTCTTTGAGTGCAACACTTCAGCAGATGAGGTGAGTTCTTTTTGGATAGAATAAGGAACAAATAAACCTGAAACTGTTATGTGAAACTGAAATTGGTGGCGCTAAAACCAAGTGTCCAAAGCTAACTAAATAGGTGCACAAATTAAAAAATTAAGTCTGACATTTCAACAGTGTGAAACTAGAAATGTTGCTTGAGTAAAAGTGTTTTTGATAAGCTGAACTAAAACGTGGTTGCCATGAAAATGAACTGTGTTTCTACATTGCAGATATGTCATGCCATCAGCACAGCAACAAAACTTGCTTTTGAAGCATTATTGGTAAGTTCCTGTACGAAGTCATCAATGAGCCTGCTTTTTGTCCGATATCAGTGATTTATCCCACTTTATTTTTTTGATGTGTTATTTGTTACAACTCTTATATATTTCCAATTGTCATACCGCTTTGTGATAAACTTGTTCACAGATTGGTGTGCTGTTGGTTTTCAACAGAAATTTATCTAGGTGCACAGGTATATTTGTCATTTTCTCCTACTAGTAGCATGTGTTGTTTAATTAATTTATTTTACCATGACAATATAATTTCCAGACCACGGGTCAATTACAAGAGAAACACAAGTCCATCTGTACTGGTCACTTGCAGCAACTTTGTCCAAGCATTGGAATATTTCAAATATTGCAGCCAATTCAGATGGTAGTGAACAAACAAAGTGGGTGGCCTTAAACCACACCCAAGTACTTGGCACAATTTCAGAAGCGTGGTTGATGTGAGCCTATAGCCCACCTGCTGCTATATGGTTACAATTAAAATTATTTTAATTACTTATTTAACTTATAGGTAACTGGTTTCGGAATTGAAAATCTTCCACCCTATTTCATTCAGTTACATTTCTTATGAAATCATCGAAACCACTTAGTATGCATGTATACCTGTAATTAACCCGGACCAAGCACATTCACAAATATAACTTTAATTGACCCTTTGTCTGGTCGTTTCATTTCTGTGTTTTGACCATAGCACAAAACATATTTTAGGCAGCACGACAAAGTCGAGAACAGCAGCAGGTCTCAGATGGCATGCAGCAAAAATCGGAATGATTTATAGTGTAAGTACATTAGCCCTAGTTTAGCATCTAACACTTACATACTAATATGTCCTAATCATTCTAACTCATAAATTGGTTGGCGCCAGGCATTGTAGGCAACAATAAAAAATATGTAGAATTTAAAAACTTAATTGAGAACCTGATACAAAACATTTCAAGGAAAATTAAAACAGTGTTTATCTTTATGTAATATTCTTATTGCCATTCTTATGCATTGGAAGTTGGGAAAATAATATGTAAAACAAACAAATTCAATATGTACATATCATACTTATCTAAAGTGCTAAAACTTTGCTATTGTTTCATGAGATTTACTGTGTTTCACAAATGTGGACCTGTGCCTTTAATTAAGGCTATGAAGATAATAGGAGGTTCAGACTTTAATATGAATACTTTTTGGGGCAAAAACCCATATTCATACATATATGCATGAAGAGTATAAATAAGTTAAAAGTAGTAAAAATAATGATAATTGAGTATATATAAAAGGGATGTGAAGTCAAAGTCGCCATTGTACAAAAAAATCCATATACATACAAATATGCATTAAAAAATAAATAAGTTATAACATATAATAATTGAGTGTAATTATATAAATAGGATATACAATCACCATTGTACAGAAAATCCACATACATAAATAAGTACAAAAAATAGTTATATCGTTTTTTTTAAATTGGGTATTTGAAGTATGAAGAAACTGTTGCAACAAGAGTCCTTTTTATTGTCTTGTTTATATGTAATTTGAATAAAAATCATAGGTTGGTCAAGGTTGTCTGATTAATTTGTGTTGTCTGATTAATTTGTGTTGTCTGATTAATTTGTGTTGTCTGATTAACCAGTGTCGTTAGCTACACTTTACACATCATGCTAGATGGTCAAATTCAAAAGATGCATAATTATGTGGAAACCTTTAGTGGTACACTGTGCAGGACTATGTGCTGATGGGTGGTGGTTTGGTTGACACCACGTTTTGTGGGAATAAAATAGATCCCAGCGGCAGTGTCACCACCTAGTGAACAAGTGAAATTAATGCACATTGACACTATTCTAAATATCAGAACAAGGCAGCATAGCGGGTAGTGTCTTGGTAGCCATGTCACGTCAGTTGAATCTGTTTATTAGCTTTTTTGTTTTTGTTTTAATATATTTTATATTTTAATTTTTGAATAAATTTAAATAAAGTAAATATTGAAACCTCTTGTTATGTTTTATATTGATGGTTGCACACCCTTAATGTATCTATGGATAGGAAGTTGGCAGCGATTTTTGCTCGGTAATATCAGCATAATCAATGTCCCACACCATGTATTGGGGGAGGTGCTCTGACCAATATTAAGCATTGTATGTTTTTTGACTTTGAGAACTTATAAAACCCCTAAGACTTGTAAAAAAAATCTTTAAAACCTGCAAATGAACATTTATGGTTGTCTATATCAAGCTGGTATGCCAGGCATGCTCAGAAAGAGCTCGTCATGCAAACTGGGACTAAATGATTGGATCACTTTTGTGCCAGAGAGTTTGGTGCACCTGACAGTTGCTTTTCAGGTGTGGTTTGAACTGTTATTTGCTTGTTCATTTCATAAACGCAGGCTGTATCTCATAATATGACAAAGCCTCGTTCAAAACACACAAAGCCCTGAAAAATGTAAAATTTCCAAAAAAATTTAAAGCTGCTTCCTCAAATGGTTCAGTCTATCGTGAATCCGGTTCACTTATGTCTAAATGTTTAGTGTGTGACTAGTTTAAGTAATGTGCGCAGTGTGTTTAATAAAATGACTATTTTTTTGAAATCATGGAAAAAATTTACTTTAGTCATTAGATCTGGTAAGGATCAAAATGGTGGCTATCCAAAATGGAAAACACTGTGTAGGTTAAGGCTGATCATGGGCGTGACCTCCATCCTCTCGCCGATCACATGACAAAGTCACAAATTTCACCAAGGAAGAAACTCGTGATTTTTCATCATTTCGATTTTCACTTCAGTTAATGCATGAACAAGCATTAAATAATTTAATAGTTTGTCTGATGATTTTACAAAAAAACAACATACAAAAGTTGTACAAACAAGCTAGCATGTTGCGGTAGATACTAAGTAGGTTTGGTTTTTTTCAAAATTAATTTGAAATGAGAATAGCAAAAAAATCGAATTGATTAAGCACTTTTAAGAGTTAAGTATAAATAAAAGATGGCATGAATACAGTTGATGTAAGTATTTTGTCACTAACATAGATCATAACTGTTTAAATAGACACAATTTATTTTATAATAAGCACCATTCAAATGCGCTTACTGTTACATTTCTAAACATGCTACATTCACCTGCTGTTATGTTCTTGCAAATTTTTTATTATTTGAATTAAATTTAGATTGTGTTGTTAAAGTTTATGCATAGTGCCAAACAGTGCATGCTATTGTTGCCCAACTAACAACATCACCAGGCATGAGAACACATCTATATAACTGCAGTCCATGTCGTTTTCATTCTCAAAATCAGTGCTAAGGTTTGCAACTGCTGTCATGTTCATGTTTGTGGTGTACATGCCATTAACAATAAAGAGTTTCACCTATATTGACCCCAATCATGAACTTTAACCAAAAAATCATGTTGCATGGAATACACTCATATCATTCAACATATGGTTTGTCCATATACATAACTTATTGCATGTTTGTTACCAAACCAGCATGTGAAAGCATTATTCTGTAGTCATTTTCAGAACTGTAACACGTTTAATGGTGCTGAACAACTAACAGTTGAAATCAACAGTATTACTGTACTCATAATACGTTCATTAGAATGGTAACATACAAGAATTTGTTTTGGTATGTAGTCTTCTAGAATTGGGTTTTGGTATACAGTCCAGGGGCATTAAGTCAGAAATGGAACCAACATGGAAATAAATAGTGGAATGCCAATTTTTTAGGATAGTTGCAAAATTAAACAACATATCAAAAGTCCCCTAGTTTTCTGTGTGTGTGTTTGTCGCAACAAGGTTCAATGCATTTTTTTTTATTTTTGATGCTGACATCTTGGTTGGTATCAATTTAAAACTTATGATTTACTGAACAAAACTGGCTATGAAAATATCCAGTATGTGATATATACGTACCCTGGTACGTCAGGTTTAAGGTCAAAAGGTGAAAATCATACCTTGAAGAAATAATTATAAACTATATATTCCCATAAACACGAAATGTTAATTTGTGACAACTAGTTGGGTTATCTTTTCGGATGTATTAACTTGCACAACATTTTTCTTACTAGTTTCTGACACCTTGCTTTTATTTTTTTAGTTTTACCCTATTCAATAACACGATTTGGCCTATATGAACACCCTTCACCTGTCTCACTTTAATTGTACCTCTTTAGCCATATTAAATTGTTTTGTTTTGCTATTGTAACACCCACTGGCAGTACTCCATGGGCAAAAACTTCCCCACCCTGTTAGGTCGCGATTCCGTATTTTGTAAAACAAACACATACTATGATAAAATTGTAACCCTTTAAAAAGCGTTCAGTCAATTCAAGTGTATACTTTTAACTTAAAAAATGTCTATACTATAAAATAGTTTGTGCCTTCCGTCTCCATCAGTTTTGTGATTTAAATTTTGTAGGGGTGGTTGGAGCCCGGGGATGGTTAGAAATTCCCCTGTGTGTAGACGTTCAATGTAGATTACCTAACTCAAAACAATAGAAGTGTGTAGTTACATACAATGGTTAGTAAACATTGTGTGTTTTCTACAATTGTTTGAAGTTATGTGATTTACATCAATTGTTCACAAAAGTTGTATCCATCGTTGCCACTGCCCTACCAAAACTTGACTGGGGCGTGCAAGGAGTCATACGTTCTTGCAGTGGCTGCCTTTTCTCCCGTGTAGCGCCAGGCAACTCAGCTAGTAGGGTAAAAAAAAACACTTATTTACTATATCATATAACAAGAATAATTTTAATTCTAGAAGTCTAGTTGTGATTATGTGTGCATGCAAGTGTCTGCGCATACGCGTGTGCATGTGCGCTGTTATTTTTGATGTGTATTCAGCATAATTCTTGTATTTTTGCTACATAATGTGTATGTGTGAAATCAATGAACAGGTAATTTTATCTAAGTAGTTATTATTTCATTCACAGGCCCATGGTACAATCGAAGAACAGAAAGAAATTGAAAAGGTGGGTTTCTGTTCAAACATTCTGTCCACCACAAAGAATCAATAATTGATCAGACATATTCTGTGTTCACGTATATAGCTGTCAGCATTACGTCCACTTACGAAATCTTGGTTATGATTGCAATACTCAAACTGATATATACTGATTACAGAACCTCAGAAATTTAGTTTATTTTTACAGCTGCAGAAATTCCGTGACAATTAGCATTATACTGTGCTGACGTCTACTCAGTAGCATCCAGATATACTAAAATAACTGATCAGCCAGTTGTGTAACTGATCAGCCAGTTGTGTTCTGGTGTCATTGTAGTTTCTGTTAAAATAATAGCAGCATGAATAATTGAATTGTACACTATGGAGATTAGGACCTCATTTATGACCAAGACAGATTGTTCTGCTAGTATTTGGTGTAGATTTTGCATGTGTAATTAACTTTGGATTTGTAAAATGTTGTGTAAATGTTTTGCTTGATTTTCTTTTTCCTAAAGGAGATCCTCTTGTCCAACATCCAGACCCTGGCTGACAAGACACAAGAAGTGCATGTGACAACAGATGGCAGTTTCTTGATTTTGGCTGACCAATTAAATTATGACTTGGGATCACATGACCTGGATCCACCAATCCGAGAGGTGCATGGTGATGGTGATGAGCGGAAGGTGGAAGGGGCCGAGTGTGAATCGGAGGCATAGGGAGGCAGCACGGTATAATCGTTCTGGTATACTGCTAGTTGCCAGCAGCTGAATAGAGTTGGTGTAATATTCTGGTATCAACATTGCAGAGTGCTCACAATGGGAACTTCCGTTTATTTGCTTGAGTGGATTCTTGCTTACAAAAACGTGTAATGTCTTATATGCAAAGTCTCACAGAATATGAATTTGATGACAGGAAATCAAGAAAACGTACTACACTGTAACTCACATATAAGGTCAACCTCAGTTAAATACTAGCTTGTGAATAGAAAAAGATCAGCTGATAACGACAACTGATAATATGCTTGTATTACTTATATTTGGGGTAGAATTATTTAAATATCAAATGAAATTATACCAGAATGTATTCGCTGTGATGATCCCATTCCACTTGGCTGATTTGTGACCGTCTTCTAACAATCACATTCATGGGCAACCCATCATATTGTCCTTGCACAACACCAGTAGACAAATATTGTAATTACTCTAATGGAAATTGTACCTGATGCAGCAATTATGAGGGAAAACTTGTTAACGTGGAGTTGCTTAACCCTGTCTAAACATAGTGAAGTATGGAGGATACACTATTTCTCTCCATTGTGTTAACAGAGGCCAGGTGGCTATGCATTGGGTAGAAATCAAGGTGGAGGGTTATGTCCAGTGCAAGTGGACCCACTGTAGGTGGTTTCCGTTGTGTTCAAGCTTGTGTTATGTGGCCATTGTAAAACTGATTGTCTTACAATGTACATAGCTGGTGTGGATTGCAGTTCTCTTTGCTCCTCCTTGCTTCTTCCATGTCGTTAATGTTACCTCAATCAATGCAACCATCACACAACAGTGTGCAAAAGTTAGTTTTATCATCATATGAAACAGCAAAATATCGCCCATGTTCACTCGACCTAGGTCTAGCTAGGGTAAGCCTACTAGCATGTAACAGTGTTTGGGAAACATACAAGCCATTTCTGCAGGCTGTCTGAATGGTAGAACATAACTGGTTAGTTCAAACATGCTCAATCCTTAAATAATTTATAACAGATGGCCGAAGTTAGGGACAGCTCTAGTATAGCCCTGCTGCCATCACAACAAATTAATCAATGCCAGGGACTGATGTATCCACATAGAGTCATAGCTAAGCCACTGTGAGTAATACCCCCTCCCAGTCTAATGTATCCACATAGAGTCATAGGTAAGCCAATGAGTATTACCCCGTCCCAGTCTGATCTATCCACATATAGTCATAGCTAAGCCACTGTGAGTAATACCCCCTCCCAGTCTGATGGATCCACATAGAATCATAGCTAAACCACTGTGAGTACTACCCCCTCCCAGTCTGACAATTTGTGCAACGTGGCCAAATCTACTGCTGCGTCTCATAAGGGTTTTTGTAGCTGGAGCGTTGTTTTCCCATTACTTGTTATACATATTTTACCCAGGTGTTAATTTAATTGTTGTCAGGCACATTGCTTTCAGTTACGATAGTTTAGTTGAATGTAGTAATGGCGACCATGTATGTAGCACGACTTAACGAATCTGCTTGACTTACACTGGTTCCCCATAGTACCATTGTATTCATGCTTAAGATATTGTTTCCAGTAGGGCTAAGCTGCAGAGGATTGGTCTGAAGAGGGGCTGCTGTTAGTAATGGGATAACAGGTACAATACTGGTGCCACAGTGCCACACACAAACTTTAGGCTAGACTATATACAAAATAATATAACAGAACATTTGATTTATCAGTCGTAATTGGCCTAGTTTAGAGCCTAATTTCAGAATATTTAAGTTAAATTGTTTTATTTAGAGTAGGACAAGGCATGGTGTTAATTCACATCCTAATTAAAATTAACATTTAACAAAATTGTATTTTACATGCAGCATTATATTTATAAAGTTATTGTAAACGACAGCACAGGTTAACATATATCTAACGTCAACTCACCAAGTCCACTTTTTGTGTCGGATAATGATGCAGCGAGTTATTTTACGGATCTACGCAGAAACTGCTTGGAACAGCATGCTTTACTAGTGTAGGTGCTAGACAATAATTTGAATGATAATGTTCTAAATTTGTTAACAGTTAATTTTATTTAAGACATTTCCTTGAAGCATGCTGAACAATTTTGTTGTGTGCGATGTGCGTGGGGAACTGATGCTTTATGGCCCAGCAGTGAGGCATATGATCAGACAGGTGCTGGCATCATCACTCTGTAACTTCATTTTGCTGATTTGAGCAAGTTATGCATAAATATGTAGTGATCGTGGTTATTGCATATGTACATCTGACTGCAAATGTGTATATAATTGAATGCATAACTGCACTGCAGATACATAAATTCACAGAGTATAACAGTAACTTATCATGGCTCCATAAGGATTGTTTTTTACCAATGTTTTCTTGCATATTTATGCTTCTTTGTCAACCCATTTGTATAATCACTGTTATTTGTTTAATAACATGCGCTTTGTTAAACAGTTGTGTTGGCTTTGTACTAGGCATGGCTATGAAATAGCAAGTTTCGTCAATACCACGAACCATTTGACTAGACAGTTCCTGGACAACAAAACATGCTGGCCACATAATCACTATTGACTTTTTTGCTGAATAATTTAATAGTTTGTCCAATGATTTCATCAAAACTGAATAACAAAGGTGCATTCTTATATAGCTTGGTATCCAGTCCTTGGGACTGTTCAAAGCGCTTTACACTTCACCCCCTGGCAGACCTGTTCATTCCAAGGCCATTTCGACTTCCCTGGGAAGCATTCGGCTATGCTGCAATTGGTGCGTGAAGACTATGTGTTCCAGTATCCATCTCTGGCTTTAGCCATTTATTCAGCTGAATGAAAAGTGGCAACGTTGGATGAACAAAATTGCCAAATCTTCGAAACAGCAGCAAGAGGATTCAAACCCGGGTTCTCTCGATTGAGAGCCCGACGTTCTAACCGCTACGATACTACACCCCACGACACATCTGCGCAAACATGTCGTAATGGATAGGTTTGATTTGTCACAAAATTATTATAAAACGTGACCTATGGAAAATGAAGAAACTTTGACACATTTAACTACAGTCAACTTTTGTTGTTTTTGGCATGCCCAAGCAACTGTGCTAAATGCAGCTCAAGTGGCTCAGTCGTCACTTCCAGCGAATACGGTCTTGGCTATGCTCTGGCCGGAGACAAATTATCATGTACAGGACAGTTCAGAATAAATATTAAAATCATACTACTTAATACAACAGATTGAATTTATAAGTAATTCCATAACTATATATATATATGTGTATATATATATATATATATATATATATATATATATATATATATATATATATATATATATATATATATATATATATATATATATATATATATATATATATATATATATATATATATATATATATAGGGTAATATGGGGCACCAAATTGTACACCATTAAGCTACTTTAGCATGTCTTTAATGTGTTCACATTATGGACATATGTGTGTGTTGTCCATTGGAAAACTATTTTCAGTAAATAAACAACTTAGCTGAGTTGCATTTGAAAAATAGTAAGAGTACCGAAACCCCACAAAACGTTTTCGCCATCCGCGGGACAAGGCCACTGCCAGGAGCAATAATGTGTAAATACAACAAAGCGTTTACGTACAAATAATATGATAGTAATATATTAGGTTATTATAATTGTTAAATTTTAATTGGCGTTAATAAATAATACATAACTGCAATCCATACATAATATCAAATTGGTTTAGCAATACTCCACCGTAATTACAGCCTACGCAGTCAGTTCAATGCTACTGTGACTACCAGTTGGAAGTGGGCCATAAATTAAGTTGATGAAATAAATTACTGCCCCACTTTGAACTGCCTGCAAGCGGTGGGCTGACTTATTGGCTAATGTGCTGCTGCTTTTATGAAGTCAACTTTGAGTCACAAAGTCAGCGCATTCGTCTTCGTAGATATGATAATGACACATGATGGAATGACACACGACCAGACCGTACAAAATGTCTCGGAGGATATTCGGAATCTTATTAAAATGCAGTAAACACATATTTCATGTTTATTATCATTCTTATATGGATATTATTAAAGTTATTTGGCAATACTTACAATCAATTATTTGGAACGAATTTCTTTTATTTATTGACTACTCTATGCAGATAGTAATATACAGAATACACACGTAGTGAAGTTAGTGTATATCAGTGATGGCTCAGCTAGCCCGACTCGCGAGATTGTCAATACACAAGCGATAGGGTGACTATGAATGGTTGGGTCCAAATTCCCCGTCCATTGTCCACATTAACCAGGTGGCCGCTATGGACAGTTAACGGACAGGGCTAACTAACAGGAAGTCATTCGGGACTTTCAAAAGTGTCCGTTATAGAAACATGTCCGTTATTGGCAGGTGTCCGCTAAGGCAGGTTTACTGTACATTTAAAATCACATTATCTTTACCTAAATCCCAACAACAACATAATCGATTCCCTAATTGGTACACTGACATTTCAATAGGTTTATTTGGCCTGCTATGTGACCAGTACAAATTAAAAGCATGGCACAGTTGATTAAACATAGCATTTTGGAGTTACTCTGATTATTAAGGGATGATCTTAAAAGATGTGTACAACACTGCACGAAACCAATGTTAATTAACCTCAGATGCCCTCCCCCTCTACATGAAACCAATGTTAGTTAACCTCAGATGCCCCCCCCCGCTACACAAAACCAATGTTATTTAATCTCAGATGTCCTTCCCCGCAAAATGAAACTAAAGTTATTTAACCTCAGATGCCCTCTCCCGCCACATGAAACAAATGTTATTTAACGTCAGATACCTTCCCCAGCTACACAAAACCAATGTAAGTTAACCTCAGATGCCCTCCCCCGCTACACAAAACCAATGTTATTTAACCTCAGATGCCCTCCCCAGCTAAATGAAACCAATGTTATTTAACATCAGATGCCCTCCCCAGCTACATAAAACCAATGTTATTTAAACTCAGATGCCCTTCCCCGCAAAATCAAACCAATGTTATTTAACCTCAGATGCCCTCCCCCGCTACACAAAACCAATGTTAGTTAACGTCAGATGCCGTACCCCGCTACACGAAACCAATGTTATTTAACCTCAGATGCCCTCCCCCGCTACACAAAACCAATGTTAGTTAACCTCAGATGCCCTCCACCGCTACACAAAACCAATGTTATTTAACCTCAGATGCCCTCTTCCACTACACGAAGCCAATGTTATTTATCCTCAGATGCCCTCCCCCACTACATGTAACCAATGTTATTTAACCTCGGACGCCCTCCCTAGCTACATGAAACCAATGTTATTTAATGTCAGCTGCTCTCCCCAGGTACATGAAACCAATGTTATTTAACCTCAGATGAACTCCCCCGCAACATGAAACCAATGTTATTTAACTTCAGATGCCCTCCCTTGCTACACGAATCCAATATTATTTAACCTCAGATGCCCTTCTCTGCTACACGAAACCAATGTCATTTAACCTTATATGCCCTTCCCGCTACACAAAACCAATGTTATTTAACCTCAGATGCCCTTCCATGCTACATGAAACCAATGTTATTTAACCTCAGATGAACTCCCCCGCAACATGAAACCAATGTTATTTAACTTCAGATGCCCTCCCTTGCTACACGAATCCAATATTATTTAACCTCAGATGCCCTTCTCTGCTACACGAAACCAATGTCATTTAAACTTAGATGCCCTTCCCGCTACACAAAACCAATGTTATTTAACCTCAGATGCCCTTCCATGCTACATGAAACCAATGTTATTTAACCTCAGATATCCTCCCCCGCTACACGAAACTTTGAATAAGATCAACTTATGAGCTACTTCAGCAGCTTCATATTCACCAGAGGCCAGTTTCATGTTGCTTACTTAGTGGCTAAGAAAGTTTACTTAGCACTAAGATGATTGTCTTATGTAATTATTAGTTGCGTGTCCTCTACTGAGACTATGCAGTGGGCACAACACCCTACTAAGCCTGGGACTCCTACCCCCGTGGCACAACACCCTACTTAGCTTGGGACTCCTACCCCTGTGGCACAAAACCCTATTTAGCCTGGGACTCCTACCCCCGTGGCACAACACCCTACTTAGCCTGGGACTCCTACCCCTGTGGTGTAAGTCCACCAAGTAGTTCTTAGGGGCTTTTAAAATGGTGGATCTCCGACAAGTACATCGACTAAATGACTCAGCAAGACGAGGATTACGCAGGAAGAGAGTGTTTAGACACAGAACACACCCTTTCAAAATGTACAGCGATGTGAAGTGTTTAATAGGTACTGTTTTCGTCGTTATGACAGCGTGAACGTTGTCGATTTGCTAGGTAACAACATTTCTATTTCTACACAAAACAACTCGCTCACAGCAACGCTCTAAATTCTCGTCACCTTATGCTTATTTGCGTGTATATCATAGTTGTCGACGATCTGTTTAGCATTAGCAACTAACAAGGCAACAGTGTCTAAAACAGTCCATGGAATAGCTGCTGCATTCACTCAACTCCTACCATGACACATTCGGTTCCACGAACACTGGACACATCAGCAGGAATTCTCATTAAGGGTTGTAAAACTGCATCAGAGACTGGAATTGTCATTCGTCAAACTGTGAAGCAGACTGTTCACTCAAGATTTTGGACAAGAACATGGATTGTGTACTAATGAAAAACTTAATTTTAGCTGCCTACAGCACAGCATTGAAAACTGTGAATTTGTAATTAATTTTTTTCTTTTAATAACTTTAATACAATAATAAACACTGGAAGTCTGATAATTATTTAGAATGCTGTTGAATAAACATATGCCTATTGGCCCCTAAAACTATGTTTATCACCGACATAGTAAATAATAAGCAATTGCTTTCAGCATCTTTCGCAGAGTGTTTACATTGTTCCTTAATTTACACTTCAAAATTGTGTTTTTAGTTGACGCATAAGCGTAGTACTAAGTAACTGCATAGTAGGCAACATGAAACAGGCCCCGGCTGACACTTTAGCCATCATCATGTAAAACTGCCTGCAAGCACTCAAATCAACACTCATATATTAGTTGTGAGAGGAAAATAAATGATGTTTCTGGGAAAGTACACTAATGTACAATGAAATACACCAATGTACACTGAAAAGCATTGATGTACGATGAAATACACTGATGTACAATGAAATATACTGACGTGCAATGCTAAATGAAACAGCTGCTCACCTTCCTCTCCCCCATGAACAGCTGCTAACCTCTCTCCCCCATGAAACAGCTGCTAACCTCCTCTCCCCCATGAACAGCTGCTAACCTCTCTCCCCGTGAAACAGCTGCTAACCCCTCTCAACTGTGAAACAGCTAGTAACCTTCCTCTCCACTATGAAACAGCTGCTAAACTCCCCCCCATGAAACAGCTGCTAACCTCTCTCCCCAATGAAACAGCTGCTAAACTCTCTCACCCATGAAACAGCTGCTAACCTCTCTCCCAACGAAACAGTTGCTAACCTTCCTGTCCCCTATGAAACAGCTGCGAACCTCTGTCCTCCATGAAACAGCTGCTAACCTCCTCTCCCCCATGAACAGCTGCTAGCCTCTCTCCCCGTGAAACAGCTGCTAACCCCTCTCAACTGTGAAACAGCTAGTAACCTTCCTCTCCACTATGAAACAGCTGCTAAACTCCCCCCCATGAAACAGCTGCTAACCTCTCTCCCAACGAAAGAGTTGCTAACCTTCCTGTCCCCTATGAAACAGCTGTTAACCTCTCTCCTCCATGAAACAGCTGCTAACCTCTGTCATCCATGAAATAGCTGCTAACCTTTCTCTCCCCCATTACACAGCTACTAACCTCTCTCCCCCATGAAACAGCTGCTAATCTTCCTCTCCCCTATTACACAGCTACTAACCTCTCTCCCCCATGAAACAGCTGCTAACCTTCCTCTCTCCCATGAAACAGCTGCTAACCGTCCTCTCCCCCATGAAACAGCTGATAATTTTCCTCTTCCCTATATAACAGCTGTTGACCTATCTCTCTCCCCTTTGAAACACCTGCTAACCTTTCTCCCCCATGAAACAGCTGCTAACCTTCCCCTATGAAACAAATTTGTTCGATGTTTTGAGGACATTCCTAAGAAATGATTAACCCAAGACTAATCCAATGGGTAATGCTAATAATAAACGTCACACCCGCACATACACTGATTCCCGGAATCGGGCTCAACATTAGCTAGCCATTTGGGGAGGTGTTTGGTATTACTTGTTGGGTCGGCCATGGCTGGGCTGCAGTCTGGAAGTTGACTGCCTGAGTGTATGACGACCAAAAATGAAGCAGCAAATATTAGCAAGTGGGCCAAGGCCTAGATACACATGTTTAATAACCATTCCACCAGGGGTAGATATTAAAGCTAGTCTGGTGCATGAGGATGGTACAGAGAAGTTACTGTAGGCTGCCCTCACCTCTTGTTCTCACTGTGTGTTGCCCAGTAGGAAATGTCCTCCAGTTAAAAGGTTGTTCTCACACTGTTGTTGGACGGATCTATCAGTCTGCAAGCAGGGGCCATATATAGTGGTGAGAGATAGCTGAACTCCGTGATAGCACACAGCGGACCCTATCTAGAGGGCCTCCATCATGGGTGCGGTCAGAGGAGTACATCCCGACTAATTCATTGCTGATAGACAATTTATGGAGACACAATCTCTAAGAGCAACAACTCCAAACGCAGTAATGTAAAAAATGTATATTAACATTCAAATGTACCATTTAACAGTACATGTGCAAAGTGCATGTATGCTTTGAGTGGTGAGAAAGTGAAATACATTGACTACACACAATTTTAGCTATTAGTTGAACATTTGAAGAAAACTACATGACATCAGGTGCTGAAATGAGGGAGTTATTGGATGCAGCTAACAAGCTACGAATCATGCAGAGGGAGGCTGATAATGTGGCCAAACATGCAGTGTTATAACACCCACTCCTAAGTGGGTATTTCCTTCAAAATTTGCACTACAGCCCACTACTAGTTGGGCAGCCGAGGGAACCCCTTTTGCCTGACAGTTTTTTTTTATTGTTGACTATTCATCTCTAGCATATGTATATTGATATGCAGGTGGGTGTGGAGTTTGCACCTTAGGGAAATTGAAAAAGTGAGAAAATCCAAAATGGTCACAATGGAATCATGAAAATCAACTTATTTTTAGATATTCGCTAGATAAGATACAAACATGACTTAAATGTCTATGTGTATGTTTTCACCCATGGGGAATTCGATGCCATCATTATTTTTTGACAAATAAGTTAAGAATGCAAATGACGGATATATACGTGCTAAAACTATATCTCAAGTTCGACAACCAGATAACACAAGAACATGAGTAAAATGTCTTCCCATACAGTTGTTTTCAGATAATTTAATAATTTATTTGAAGATACACAGAGAGAACAACATGTGGTCATATTAATAATATGTGTATGGAAGCTAAACGAAAATGGGCATATCGAATAAACATACAAAATTACTATTAAGAAATCAGTATTTTTAGATAACCATGTTCGGCAGTTGCTAGCTACAGTAGAAAATATCAATAATGTTAAATCTTATCTGGTATTGTTTACTAATTGATCATACACATCAGCTTAATACCATGCTGTGCACAATTTGTGGCAGACTTTGTCACTATTAGTGTGTGCACAGCGGCAATCCTTTTTGTGTATGAATAAAATTGGATTGCCCGTTACCAACCTACCAAGTAGTTGGTGTATTTATACAAACAGAGAAAGGTCTGCACAAGCGTGTCCCCATTTCATTGTAAACACAAATACACCGGGAGTCGACGGGGTATCGAGCTGCGGAAAACACACGAAAACCATGTTTTACTCATTTTATTGACATATTTATCACATCCTTATCAAGTTTGCAAGCATCGGTCCTCCTCATCACGCTGAACTTCTTTGCTCGTCGCATTTATGCATACATGTCTACCCTGGCAAGAACAACGTATTGTACACATCGTGTTTTTTAACGTTGCATGACTTTTACCTTTTACATTAAATCTTGAACAGTTTTAGCTTGCAACGTGTCAGCAGGGACAATAGTTGGACTCCAGTGGACCCCTCTTCCTGCAACCAACCCTAAGCAGTTGGCTCTATCATTTGCATGTTTGGCTCCAAGGAATGTAGCCATATTGAAGATAGGTACTGGCTACGTTTTGTTGGAAGGCTTTAGGCTTCCCAGGTGAAGGGCTTAAATTTGCAAGCTGTGGCTCACCAATGGTGCCCAAATATCATCCTGGCGAGTGTTATTTTAATAGTGAGCCTAGCCAATGCATTTCGTAAGTTGTATTACTGGTTCAAGTCAACCTCCAAAGTTGCAACTTTGCGTGGGTTACATAAATCATTCGAAAGAAACATTTAGTTGCATAAGCCGTTAGCAGCCAATGTAAAACTATAGCGCTCCCAGCCTCTGTGGACGGAGGAGCCCTCATTTTCGCTGTGCCTGTTGCCAGTTTGTTTCCTTTGGAAATATCACGCTAGTGCACATGGTGGCTAATCAGCTATAGTCTCTTATGTGTTGAATGAAACTGGTTTGGAATGTATCTAACAAATTTCAGAAAGTAGTAGCAGGAAATGTGACACTGAAACAGTGCTTGTGTACTGGTAGTGCTCACGAAGCTGAGTGTATGTTCACCAGGTCTCAGACTCTATGTGCTAGTGCCTTGCCAATACCAAAGTAGGACACTACAACCAGAAACTCTCAACATGTACTTACAGCTTGAATACTGATTTGAACGTGGTGCGAGATAATGCAATGCCATCTGCCCAAACTTACCACCCCAAGAGAATAAATGGCATTGAGAATTAAGGGCGATGAACAAGACAAAAAATCTATACATGATAAATTGGGGCTTTGCATAGATCCACGCGAACCCAAGCACCATTCAGATAGTGAACATAGTTACTGGGCAAGTAACTTCAGTCGAAGTCGATAAGGCAGTAACACTATAGATGAAACACAGTCTTTTGGTTTGGGCAGAGTAAAGTAGGATGGAGAGACCAAAGTGTTTGATACAGCAAGTTTCACGTGTAGAGGCTGGTCCCAACCTGGTGGTTGTCGATCACACCATCATCTTCATTCTTGTTGATGTCATCAGGGCAATGTATCCTACAATGTTCCAATGGTTTACCAGTTCAAAGTCGAGGTGTGGTGTTCTGGACATCAACGCCATAGCAGAAAAACACAGTTCCATGCAGACATCCAGGCTCACGCCCTCAAAGTTGTGATAATGTAGTTGTGATATTGTAGCAAGGCAGCATCACATAAAATTCTGAGATCTGGTGAACATACACTGAATTTCTTGGGCAACACCAGCGCCCAAGTACTTTTTCAGATGTCGAAGAGCAAGCTGCAAACTTCATGCTAGCCTGCTATGGTAAACATATACTCAATAAAAGTTGGTAAAAACAAGGCCAGCGCACCAAACCTCTGTCAACTGCATTCCTTGGAGCCAAACCTATCAGGTTTTTAGTAATGTTTGTACCTTATCTGGTAGCGAAGATATGAGAATAAGTTGATTTTCACTGTTCTGTGTTGGCCATTTTGGATTTTCTCACTTTTTAAAATTTCCCCAAGGGTGAGAAC
Organism: Lamellibrachia satsuma; assembly: GCA_033239005.1. Classification (NCBI taxonomy): domain Eukaryota; kingdom Metazoa; phylum Annelida; class Polychaeta; order Sabellida; family Siboglinidae; genus Lamellibrachia; species Lamellibrachia satsuma. The sequence continues at coordinate 11,428,993 of BSQZ01000004.1, forward strand.
TCCATACACACCTGGATATCATTATACACATGGAAGAGACGAATAGTCAACAATAAAAAAACTTTATCAGACGAAAAGGGGTAAGGCATACATGCTAAGTTTCAGAAATGCCAATCCAGGATATTTTTATACGTAAATCGGAAGGTCTGGAAAATTTTTTTTACGTAATTCGGATGATCTCAGAAAATCGGGGATTTATACTAAATCGGGTAGTCTCGGAAAATCAAGAACTTGTATGTAAATCAGAGGATCTAAGAGAACAAAATATTACAAAAAGAATACTTTCCAAGACAGAATCAACCATGTTTTATTATCACCAATCACCAACAATTCATATATGATACAAAAGCACATATATATATATATATATATATATATATATATATATATATATATATATATATATATATATATATATATATATATATATATATATATATATATATATATATATATATATATATATATATATATATATATATTCACAAATAACTCATCAAATCTACACATCTGGCACAGAAGAATAACGCCCACGTCGATCTCACATAGGGCATGCAGGGTGACTTTACCATGACAGGCACACGCCTATAATTTATGAAAACCCTCACACACATATCACAAATCTACCATAAAAGAATAACGTCCATGTCGATCTCACAGAGCATGCACAACAGACACAAGCCTACACATTTACTGGTGATCCTTCACATAATCCCATGTCGCAACCTTGGCCGACTTGAGAAGACCCTTCTCTGGCACAAAGGAATAGCAAGGATCGTCTGTGTTGATTTTGCATGACAGCAGCGCATGCAGGGTGTCGTTGCCGAGCTGCGACCGAGAGTCAGTGTCGATCTTTCGACACATCGAGAACATACGCATATTGCACACTCTACAGTATGCAAACGTCGGTCCCTTATCACTGTGGCATATAAACTCAGTTGCCCATTCCGGCTTGTATTTTGCAGCATATTTCTTCTTCTTCAGACGCGCGCTTTTCCATACTATTGTTTCCGTGCAACAAACATCGAATCAGACGCTTTATAACACTCGGTGCACAGAACACGTGGGATAAAACAGCCAATCGAAAACGGTATAAGGCGGCAAGCCCAGACACACTTGCCGAGACCGAGCACAAGAAATACGTCGTGATTACGTTGCAAGCCCAAGCACATTACAGAAAACGGCCAATCAGAACCGGTATTGACCACTTTCTGTTGACCCAGAAAAACAGCCGGATATAAAACCAAATTAGGCCATGCCTAGTTCGGAAAATAACATAAAAAAAAATGGTTTTGGTTTCACTAAAAATCCAGGAGATTGGTTCTCCTTTCCAGGAGATCGGGAGATTTGGTGGATTTCCAGGAGTCTCCCGGTGAATGCGGGACACTTAACATGTATGGGTTAGGTCAAAAATTGACCTTCGGCTACCCGACTATACACAACAATACCAGTAGGTATTATTTCAGTCCATTTCATGCATTACCGGGTATATAATAGGCCTACTACTGAAAATAACGTTAGAACAGCTGAACCTGCTGTGAAATGTCAACAAAGTCAACAAAGTAACACCACAAACTATTCCGATAACGACATTCACACTACTTAACTGTCAACCAATGGTTTAGGGGGCAGGGTTTCTATACCCTGGACGGTGACTATTATAAAGCATAAATTGTTTATATTGAATCACTTGAGCAAGTGTGGTAGTAATGAAAGCTGGTTGACTCTTACCTCTGTCAGTTTTCACTTCCACTGAGCCGAGAAAACGGAAAATAAACGTGCGTAAGAAGGCAACGTTGTCTGCATTCGTGTCCTTGCGAATGTCTTCAGGGGACTGGTCAAAAGGTTTTATACGTCTGGAAAAACATGACAGTTAATTCATGTCTTTTCTTGTCATTTCATAACAGTTGTTTCACAATTTTTTCAAAAAAATTATGCTTATTTTCTACTATTGCCAGTTGGCATGCAGAATTACAATAGCATCTGTTGCTACATAATATGTGTGTTATTATAATTCACTTACAATCTGTTGAATGAGAAACTCTTACGTAACTGCCGACTTGCAAGATGCTTTCCGCATAATTCCGGTCTCACCTTTCGATTATAGACTGTTAGGTTTCAAATTTCAAGGACAAAACTATTTCGATTTGTGTCTCCCCATGGGCGTGAGTCATGGATGCCGAACATTTGAGCTCCTGTCACAGGCACTGCAATGGATTTGCCAACACAAATTTCACATTTCCCACATGAGCCATATCCTCGATGATTATATTTTCTTCAGTAAAACACTACCACATTGTCATTCCAGCCTGTCTTGCTTTTTCGAGATCAGCAATATGGTTAACCTACCCATAAAACAGTCTAAAACAGTGTTCCCTTCAACAACAGTAACACTCAATGGCATCGAAGTTGACACAGTGAATCAAACACTTGCCTTGCCTCCAGACAAGGTGACATCTCTTCGTCAAAAACTCATAAACCTAGTCAAGAGAAAGAAAACCACTCTGAAAGAAATGCAGTCCCTGATTGGGTCACTGAATTTTGTTTGCCGGGCCATAGCCCTTGGCCGCGCTTTCCTGCGACGCCTCATTGATTTGACTAGAGGCAAGACAAGAGCCAATCATCGCATCCGCATAACTGTCGAGGCACGCAGGGATATGTCTTCCTGGCTTGAATTCCTACACTCCTTTAATGGTCAGTTGTCTTTCTTACCAACCACATGGATGTCATCAGATGTGTTGCATCCCACAACAGATGCAAGTGGTTTCGCATAAGGGGCTGTTGGGGGGGGCTTCATGATTGCAGGGTCAGTTTCCCTCTTCATGGGATTCCAAGCATATTTCCATCAAAGAACTCCTACCGATCGTACTGGCTGTCAGGCGCTGGGGGCCAGTATGGACTAATCAACGTGTCTTGTTTCTTTCAGACAACACAGCAGTTGTGACAGTGATCAACAGGCAAACTGCCAAAGATCCACAACTCACGTCTTTGCTTCGACAATTGATTGTAGCATGCTTGTCTTATAATATATGTTTCCGCGCCAAGAACATCCCTGGTAAGACCAATGTTGTTGACGATCTTATCTCGCGGTTGCAGATCGCACGCGCACGCACCATTCAGCCCAGCCTAGACGACCAACCAACACCAGTCCCCATTCATTGGCTACCATGGCACACAACACCTTGTGTACCATGAATGCTGCCTTTGCCCCAAGCAGTGCCAGACGTTACGAGAATAATTGGACAAGGTTTTTAACATTTGTGCAGAAACTGGATAGGAAAAGGCGCTACATGCCTGCCGCCCCAAAACACCGTAATCGCCTATGTCCAACACCTTAAGAACAAAGGAAAAGCTCCCAATACGATTAGGAGTTTCCTGTCCGCCATCTCGGAACGTCACAAGGCGTTTGCTACCCTGACCCTACAAATGACTATTTAGTTGCAAAAACAGTCAAGGGAGTAGCCCATGCATGTCCTCACGTAGACCAACGCCAGCCTTTGTCCACCCGAGATTTGTCCATCATCATTAAGTCAGTTCCTACGTCCCGATGCTCGTCCTGCACAGTAATCTTGCTCCGTGCTATGTTTAGTCTAATGTTCTTCGGGTTTCTAAGGATAGGTGACGTAAAAGCTAGCCCACACAATCTTTCTGTGCCCCAATGTCGCATTAAACCCTCTAAACTACGTCTGGTTTTTCTGTCATACAAGCATAGTGGTGGCCGCCCCTTCACCCTGGACGTTCTTCCCACAGGCAAAGCAGCTTGCCCTTACCGTAGGATGGTAGACTACATCAAACCCAGGGGACAGGATCAGGGCCCTCTTTTCCGCTATGCCAATAAACTTCCTAACTCCGCCATGGACGGTCCCAAGCCCGGCTGAGAAAGGAGGAGGGTTGGGCGTGGGGCTAGCACCACCACCCTGTAAAGAAACCCAACGCTACAGAAACATTCACAACAAATAAAACTACGACGTCTGTCCTGGAAGAGGTAGGGCCTGGTTTACCAGGGCGCATGAAGTGTTGCGGTCAAAGCCGAAAGGAAGCCACAGGCAAGCGGCCTCGCAAACGGATTGTCAGCGGTAGTGCGATCTTTTACTTTCTGACCAAACCATGCAACCGACCACCCATAGCCGCAAAATTTCTCCTCATATATCTGCCATACATATACACATACACGTTATGTAAAGTAAAGGATCTATGGATACGCGAAGATGCTTATGCGTATCACTTGCCGCTAGCGGTTCGAGATCGTAACGTGTTACTTGGTATTCCGGAAAATTGCCATCGCAACCATTCGCCAAAGGGATGCAAGTGAAACTATGTCGAAGCAGGACATAGATATCACTGACTGGATGAAAACTAAGGTCACAAGTGACGTCACAAAACAACGTGATCGCCCAATTCATTAACTTCGAATGTTACGCGCGCGCTTGGCGAGTTAAACACATTAAACATCTATGCATACATTTTATATTAAATTTTCATGAACATAGTATTATTTAGAATTATTAATTAAGTGAATTTTAATGGAAATATACTTAAAGATGTAATATAAAGTGATTTTAAGCAATCGCTATTTTTATTACGTTTAATGTCGGCATAAAAGAACACCAGAGCGGACACACGATACTCCTTTAGATCCACAATTGGGTGCAATTGAATTTCAATTGGGTTAAGGTTTGGATATTATTGTTTAACTAACCAAGATCTTACTAATACATTAAGTCAGTATTACAATCAGTCAATCGGTTATGAAAGGAAAAATTAAAGGGCAGAGTACATTTTTTGGGTATAATATTGCTGATCATGTTCGCTATTTTGGCTAAAACATATGGACCGATCACGTTCAAATGAGATGTAGCATTTCAGTTAATCCTCGTCTATGAAGCTACGTCTATGATAGATCCTGATTTCTTTTCCATGCAAACAAACATTAACACGTGAACAGTTTGAACCATTAAATCCACGTTTATTCAGATTCACCAAACAAACACAATGCATTCGATCGTCAGACCCAATGAAAAGTCGCACATTTGGAAACAACCACATCAGCGATCATTCATCGAAATCAATAGATGCCAAGACGACAATAACGCTATGTGACGAATCGAATCGTGAAAGAATGAATCCAGTGAGACTAAGTTATTTAAACCCCAAATGCGTCCTTCGCCCCCGTGAAACAGAATGTTACGCTTCAAACAAATTATCGGATCAACAGTCCATCTTCGTCCAAGCCCCACGCCTGGAAGCACTGCGCAAATAACGCCAAATGTTCGCTAACGTGGAACTTGGAAGATGATCGGTTGAGCAGACAAAGTCGCCCACCCAGCACGTTACCTGCACGGATCCGGTCAAGGCGCGGGCACTCGTAATGGCAGCGTGCAGGTGGGTTTAAAATGGTACTTTAGCTGCATCGAACAAACTCACACGTATAATTAAATTAACTTATCCTTTAAAATATCAATAAGTATAATTAACTCAACAAAATAAAACAACAAAACTACCACATTTGCTAACACTATGCAGTACAATCCACATGGAACATAGGTGTAAAGTACTAGAATCCCGTCAATATTCACCGACCTGAGTATTGTTTTCGTCGAGACTATTCAACGTACCGTTTGTTGGGTCTGACAAATGTCAGGAATATCTGATTATTAATTTTACCACTGACAGTAGTAGCATCAGTAGCAGCAGTTATTGACGATTATTTGGGAATGTTTTAATTCATGTATACATTTTTCAGTTCTCAGGAATGTCTACACGCTTGAAAGAACGTAAAACGGGGAGAACACTCGGTTGTGAAAGACTTGACACACGCTCGTTGCACAAATTGGAATCGGACCAGCAAAACTGCAAACCAACAAACGCCGAATCGCTACAAAGCACACTTGGCCGAGCGATACTATATTAAGAGTGATACGTCAGAATGCTAAATGTAAGTATTTCTACGTGTAGCATATTATACTGCGCTGAACTGATGCATTCGTCGGTTTCAACATGTGCAACAAATTCATCGAGCTTTCAGTCCAATGTTTCACGGTGAACGCTTTTAGTGATCACAATAAACCAACACTGTTTTACTACAACTCAACAAATTTAGTATTAATTGGGCTCGGATTACGTCTGCGTAAACAATACACAAGTCATCAGCTTTAGTGTTGCGATCGTACACACTAGCACCGACGCTTTGTTGCGAATATGTAATTATTACGACGATGGTGTAGCATCCGAGCACCTCATGTAAACTTTAACAAAGTAAAACATACGTATTCGACATAGAGTAGCTAGTGCCATAAAAACTCAAATGATTATTCGGTAATTTGTTATAGTATATATATATATACACACACACACATATATATATATATATATATATTTATATATATATATATATATATATATATATATATATATATATATATATATACACACATATATATATATATATATATATATATATATATATATATATACATATATACATATATACATATATACAATATACACATATACATATATATATATATATATATATATATATATATATATATATATATATATATATATATATATATATATATGTATATATGTATATATGTATATATATATATATATATATATATATATATATATATATATACATATATGTATATATGTATATATGTATGTATATATATATATATATATATATATGTATATATGTATATAAATATATATATATATATATATATATATATATATATATATATATATATATATATATATATATATATATATATATATATATATATATATATATATGTGTGTGTGTGTGTGCGTGTGCGTGCGTGCGTGCGTGCGTGCGTGTGTGCGTGCGTGTGTGATCTCATATTTGATATGGCAATTTTCAGATTAATTTTGAAGTGCATTAACAAATGGTGTATTCTAAGTTTGGTCGAACAGCTAGAGTCCAATTAAAATAATGTTTTCATCTGAGGTTTTACAGCACGATCCGGTTGAGCTACGCGACTTAGCATCGCTGCGACAGCGCCATCCAGAGACTGGCGGCAAGAAGCAGAACGCTGACGGCGGCCATGTTGGAATCGGTTCCGGATGCGTTGCACTTATCACCGATGCAGCATTCACCACAAATCTACAATATAACAACGTCGTATCAGTGGATGGAGTATAATGATCAAGACTTTACATTTAAATTTCCATGTACAATTTTATTTTATCAAATAAACACGAAATATTTTGTCTAGTGGACATTGCCATCTACATTATTTCTACCTAATTGTATTTTATGATTACTTTATTCTACATAATTCCTTACGCTCGACTAGTTTTAAAAACTTTACAGTATTTAAAATGAATGTTTGCATCATTACATTGAATAAAATATACGAATGTTTTTACATATACTTCTTATCTAATATATTAACTCTGTAAGCACGACTTTTGTAAAGATGTATGCAATGTATTACTGTTTAATTTTTAACAATCTAGCATTAATTGCGTTCCTCAATATAACTTTTATTGCGGATTTAGGGCGTTTTATAAATAACAGATATCATTATGTGTACGACTGTCCATTATGCAATGTGTCGATATATTGTTGTTTAATTTATTTTGAAAATGCCTTCTAAGTAAAGGTAATTTAATTATACGGGAATGAGCCTAGATGTATCATCATTTAAGATAAATAAACTGCCATATATTGCTGCAGCCCAACGACCAAGTCTTGCGTCTGACTTACATCGCCACTGCACTGTACGTCTTGCGATTGAGCTACGGAGCAGTCGACAGTTCCAGCGTCACCGCAACCACGCACGTACGTCTTCACACCACCGGTTGTTTTCACCTTCATCTGCACGGAGAAGAGAAAGATCACTGATCAAATGCCGTGTTGTTTTGAAACGACAGAAACAATTAGCATTATATTTACTGCACTCTGCAAATGTGTTCGTGTACGTTAGAGGTTTGTTGCTTTATTCGAAACCCGATTTGAACGGATATTCTAGAGACAAATTCTTAAATTCGAAAAACACTTATCGCTTGTCGCCTTTGCATGTACGTAGTCAGGCGTATATTTTTCGAATCCTCATTAATTCACCAATTCCATGCACAAATTCTGTACCTAAGTTAATTTAAAATAAACACGCATGTATTTAAAGGTAAGATTGCGAGGCTCTGATGAACACATTTATTAGAATCAACAAATGGTCAGAAATTCACGACACCGAATAAGTAAAACATACCCAGCATGCATCGTTGCCGCCACACATTGTCGTGCTGTAGTTGGCAGCTGTGGCATCCAACCCGCACTCTGCTTGCGTTTGCCAGTCTTCTAACCCGTTGCCGCACTCGTAACACAGAACTGTTGAAGACAAGCCAAATTATTTCCAACGCGTCATCTTAACATCATCTGCAACATGTATTCTCTTAACACACTTCTTAAGGCAACTGTTCGAAGACTGCAGCCGCCGAGTTGTCAGATCAAACGCATAGCTGCATAAAATGGTCCTCTCCATAAAGCTACTTAATCAAAATAAACTGATGTTCAGGCAAAACGAGAGGAAATACAGACAACCCAACGCTTAAAAGGAAGAACTTTGAAAAATTCGTTCTGGTCTGAACCGCTTGGTATAAACGCATTAACATGAGAAATACCGGATATATTTAAGAGTTTGCCCAAATACCATCATGTTCCTTATAGCGAGGTACAATGCATATATTATTTGGTCGGTGCCAAATCTAATCTACTTACAGCCGCATGTTTTCTCTTCAGTGACCTGGAATTTCGCGTTGCAAGTCACACACACCGGCTTCTCGTCCTCAGCTTCAGCACAGTTAGTCAGGGAGCTCGTGTCTGAAGGTCAATAACGAAACGGTAACGTATACGTATAACGTATAACAGGACAAGAATTGCAGTGCCGCTGTTCTGTAATTCGTGGGACTGTGGATTATAAACTAATACTCGGTCAGAAAGGAACGCACTATCTTCGAGATTGATGCATTAAAGTAAAACGTTACTGACCAAGGAAGTCAAAGTAGAGAGGACTCAAATAATTAAAGCTAATGGACAGAATGCATGTCGATGAAAACAAGAAAAGGAATTGAAGAATTGTCACCATGTACAAGTAGATACTCACCGAGACACGCAGTCTTGGTGTCGTTGAGGACATAGTTGCTGTTACACTCGAGACACTCAGCGCGCGCAGTCGTCGATGGTGCGCTGGAGCAGTAGCGGCAGTTGGCAAACGCCAGAGTGGAACAGACTGCCAACAAGCAACCATTACGTCAAATCAACTGACACACATTGTAGCCGTTGTTGTTGATATATTAAGTGGCTGATACTTTTAAGTAGTGTTGCAAACGATCGTCAAGAAATAAACGAACCGCAAACTATGTCTGTTTTTTATAGCAGTTGTAGGATTTCTTATAAAATCAATCGGTGTTGTAGTATGATTTCAGTATTTATTCTGAACTGACCTGTACATGATAATTTGTCTCCGGCCAGACCATAGCCAAGATCGCATTCGCTGCAAGTGACGACTGAACTACTTGAGCTGCATTTAGCGCAGTTGCTTGGGCATGCTGAAACACGACGACGTAGAAAGTATACGACTGATTGTAGCTAAATGTGGTAATATATGCAAAAAACGTTAAGAATGTTGCAGGACTCATCTTTTGGACGGCTATACAAAAATATACGTTGCCCCCCCGTCCCGCTCGCAAAAACTAACTTCGTAGAACCCTCCCCACAATTTTTATCAGCTTCCAACACTCATGGCTACACATGAAGTAAAGAAATAGAGAACGTTGTGAAAACGAACGAAACACCCTTACCGACACAAGTGTTATCGTCAGACTTCATTCCGTATCGGTCCGCGCATTTGGAGCATTGTGTGTTTCCATTGCTCTCAGAACATTCCACGCAGTATCTACTGCACGCTGCAACAATGCGTTAAATTACTGACCCCGTAGACGGCCAAACCAACCTCTGTCGGAATATTATGTAATATCTGAAATCTGTTTCGTATTGATATATATTTTTTTTATTTTATGATATCATCTCCTTTGCATCGTAGTAGTTTTGTATCTAACTGTACTGGCTTCGCAGAAGATATCATTAACAGTACGTTACGTTTGATATAGAGTTTATTTTCTACGGGTGAAACTTACCACCACACGTGCCAGTGTTCTTAATGAACTCGGCGTTGCAGGTATCGCATGCCGCAATTCCAGTCGTGGAATCGGCAGTACAGGTAGCGCAGTTGTCAGGACACTCTGCAGTCACAATCGAATTAAAATGTTTCGTTCCAGCTGACCCTTATTGCAGTAGAACAGTGACACAATCAACAACACTGTGCAGTTCGTAATGTTTGAATAAGATCTCAGGATGTGTGGGTATAAATGATTATGTCCACAGCAAAAAACGTAGTCAGGTGTTCTCGAAGCAGTGAGTAGTTACCGGTTCGACGTCTCGTAGAAAACCATTACAAGATGAGCATATAGCGAACTATAACAATAAAGTGGGTCGAGGACAAAGCGGTGTCTTCGTTACAAGGGCTTATACTCACGAACACAGTCGTTGTTGACGCCGCTTGTCCAGCCTGCAATACAATTGCCGGCTGTACACTGTCCCGCCACGGTACAGGCCGAGCAGTGAGGGTCGCATTCTACAACACGACATCACTCAATGTTTTACATGTGTCATTTGTAAAATCAACAATTTACGCACACGATATATATATATATATATATATATATATATATATATATATATATATATATATATATATATATATATATATATATATATATATCAGTATATACATAAATATATATATATATATATATATATATATATTTATACAGATATATATACACACACATGTATATAATATATATATATATACATATATATATATATATATATATATATATATATATATATATATATATATACACACACACACACACACACACACACACACACACACACACACACACACACACACACACACACACACACACACACACACACACACACACACACACACACACACACACACACACACACACACACACACACACACACACACACACACCCACACACACACACACACACACACACACACACACACACACACACACACACACACACACACACACACACACACACACACACACACACACACACACACACACACACACACACACACACACACACACACACACACACACACACACACACACACACACACACACACATACACACAAACGACAACTCCCTCATATGGTCATAATATTATGGTGCACCCGTCTTTGCTTCTTATTTACGCAGACAGTGGTCGTGATATTTTGCAGCTGAAAACAAGATGACTACTCACGGACACAGTCGTTGTTTGTTCCGGCCATGTAGCCGGTTGCACACTGTCCAGCTGTGCATTGTCCCGCCACCGTGCATGCATTGCAGTTGGCAGCACAAGCTGGAAGTAACATATGATTATACATCATTATTCTCAGACGTAAAGAATAAATGTATAACCTGATCCTAGTCGTGGTAACTATTTCATAATCCCAAAATCTAAATGGTTTAGCAATCTCAAAATCAGTATATGACTTTAAAATTGTCTACAGACGCTAAAGAACTAAGGAAGGGGTAAGCACTGTTTAAAAGACTAATCTACGGGTGACTACGAATTTGTAATATATATACTACTGACCTAACAATAACAGGGTATTAATTCCAAAGGGTTGGTGCGACAACCCAGAAAGCGATTGTTCCAATGTTTGTTTAAAATGTGGGAAAAAATTGATCTTAACTATATTATTTAAGATATGTAGGCTTTCCTGCAGGAGTGAGGAATGAAAGTGAAAGAAACCAACTAACAGCCCTTTTGTACACGTTGAAACTTTGTGATGCCCTTAGTAGCAATATTGTGAAAATGGCTATTGCCATTTGCGCCACCTGAAGTTGCTGGTGTGGCATTTCAGCTTAGGATAGTTGTAGGGCAAAAACATTTAATTTCGTCACTCTGTGTATGTCAACAAATAAAAAGAAACTGTTTTATCGGCATTTAGCTCTGCACTTGACCATCCAGTGAAAAATATCTTGTAGTCAATCCTTGAGCTAGCTTAGGGAGCTACTAATATGTGGGGTAACCATCTCCATAAAGGTGGCAACTCAAGTTGTGTGACATTGGATAACTTAGCTGAGCGGAGTTGTGCAGAGAGCAGAAAGTAGTGTTCGGAATATGTCTGAAATCCCCTACGTATCAGCTAAACAATGAAAATCTGTGTACTTTCCGTTTAAAATTAAGCGTAAATGCAACAAATATATTGGAAGCATTGTCAAACTCACCGACGCAATTATTGCTTGTTCCGTCCGTGTAGCCGGCCGCACATTGTCCAGCAGTGCATTGTCCTGCTACGGTGCAGGCAACGCAGTTCGCAGCGCACTCTAAAATTAAAGCTTTACGAATGAGTGTACAAATTAACGCCGTTCACTTTTCAGCGCCAACATAGTGCCAAGTGTTGAAAACATTCCGTTTTTCCTCGGAGGAGAACTAATTAATAGAACATACTGATAATGACACGGCATGCAAATGCGCGTACAGGTGTCAATGTGTAGAGCCTACAATGTCCGAAGCCACCAGATGTGCATGTAACGGAATCGCATAAGCTTAACGGTAAGTGGTCATCTAAATGCAGATATGTATTACAGCGTAATTCCAACAAGACATGCGTTATACAGAAAGTAATCTACGACACGACATATAGTTTTTATAGCAAGCAGATTACACTTCGTACTTACGGACACAGTCGTTGTTTGTCCCATCCATCCAACCGGCCTCGCACTGACCGGAAGTACACTGACCCGCTACCGTACACGTGGTGCAGTGGGCGGCGCATGCTACAACATTCACGATACAAACAGAGTGAAAAGGTTCCATCGTAGCTGGATGACAATGAACATCGTCACGAGGAAAACCACTAAGAACAACTCAAGGCAGGATTTATTTTAAATATGTTATAATAACACAATGAAATGGTATTCAATTAATTGTATGTTGATATATGCCAATCGTTGATAATATTCTGGTCTTCTAATGTAAAACATGTAGTCGATTTTGGTTTTGAAAGTCCAGCCACATTTACCTGAACATACTGTAGAACCAAGCATCTTGTAACCATTGTGGCATTGAGATAATGTGCACGCGCCCGTCGAATCACAAGTATCGCAGTTGGGATTGCAGGCTGTAAACAAAGGAAATATGCAAACGTTTTACGTCATGGTAATATTGCCAGGCATGGCTACAGCGTGTAATTCTCTACATCCATCCATCTATTCATCCGCCCTTGTGTGCGTGCACGCGCGCGCGTGTGCGTGCGTATGCGCGTGTGTGCTGGCGTATGCGGGCGTGCGTGTATGTGTGCGTGCGTGTCGTTTGTCCGACGATGGTGTGGCGTATTTTTCTTGTGGATGTTGTCGTTAGGACATAATTCACAGCAACTTAGATAATTTCATCATTATCATTAACACAAAACAAAAAAATGACACGGCTGCTAAACAAATATTGATATAGTTACCAGCATCACATTTAGTAGCACCCAACGTACGTGGAAGTTGGTAGCCCAAGGTGAACACCGTGTCGATATTAACGTTTTTTTGTTTCGCAACAGCAAATCTAAAATGTACTCGTAAGTTCTGAAGCCGGAAATGTATATTATACTCGCAAGCAACACGCGTACAAACAACGACTGAAATTTATTTACTGGCATCCATCAAAACCCAACAGTCAGTTGTACTCTGCTCTATTTAATTTTTATTTCTAAATCAACCTTTCCATTCCAATATCGCAGTAGCCAAATCAAGCTGTTTACCATTAAGACAATAATGGAAATGCAGGTACCGTGGTTATAAATGACATAGACACACTCACCGACACAATCATTGTTTGTTCCGTCCCTATATCCGGCTGCACACGATCCAGAGGTGCATTGTCCCGCCACCGTGCATGCATCGCAGTTGGCAGCACAAGCTGAAATCAACGATACTTATATATTTTTTGTCTCGTAACTAAAACAAATGTAAAAAGATATCGTTGCAGCTGGAACATAATTATTTCAGAACATTTCTGTATATCGAAGCGTCACATTTACTAGCACCGGCAACGGCGCGAGCTAAGCAATTTTAACCTTATGATTGGTATCAACACATCGAAAACGTGTCTGTAAGTTCTGATACAAGAACTCAACATGTGTATGCATCGAAGCAACGAATTTATTTCAAAATTGAATCTAGATAACCAAAACATTTCACGGTTACAGTTAAATCAATCTATAAGATTCAGAGATTTAATGGCTGTGGACATATACCATATTCATAGCACATATATCCAACTTACCTACACTGTCCATGGAAGCTTTACATTTACTAGCTCCACCGATTTGCAAACTACAGAGAGTTGCTGGCACAAGTTGAAAACCATGTCGATATTAATATTGTGGCGAGGTGATCCATGGTCACCTCGACCCAGTTTTGTGCTGTCTGTCATTTTAACTTATAAATCACATAAATCAGTATCGCCGTAACCCAGTGAAGTGAAACTGATTGCGGTCAAGACGTAGCTGGAAATGTATGTTCCGATATTACAAATGATATAGACACACTCACCGGCACAATCATTGTTTGTTCCATCCATATATCCGGTTGCACACGATCCAGAGGTGCATTGTCCCGCCACCGTGCATGCATCGCAGTTGGCAGCACAAGCTGAAATTAACAATACTTATATATTTTCTGTCTCGTAGCTAAACACAAATATATAACGATTTCGTTGCAAATGGAACATAATTATTTCAGAGCATTTCCCCCCAAGATTGTGAGCATAATCAAACGGCTATATGACGATTTCAGGACCAAGGTCATTTGCGGCCAATACCTGAAATTTTGAAATCAAGACCGGAGTGAAAAGGATGCATACTATCCCCCTTCTTCTTCTGCTCGGTATCGACTGGGTAATGAAGGAAAGAGCACTAGGAGACAAAAGCGGCATCAAAATGGACCTTCACAGAAACATTATGTGATCTAGACTTTGCAGACGACATATCTCTTCTGTCGCACCGCTACAGTGACATCCAAAGGAAAAGCGATGAACTTGCAAGAAATGCTCGGACACGTCTGCAGAATGCCGCTGACATCCATTCCAAGAGTGGTCATGCGCTGGACCCCTGGTGGCAAGAGAGCGAGGGGGAGACCCAAGGAAACGTGGAGGAGATCAGTAGAGCGGGAGATGAAGGCTCTCGGGTGGAGTTGGGGCCAGGTGACGAAGCTTGCAACGGACAGGCAACATTGGCTTTCTTTGGTGTCTGCTTTATGTGTGATCCCGCATGAAAAGGATTAAGTAAGTAAGTAAGTAACCCAGTGAAGTGAAACTGATTGCCGCCAAGACGTTGCTGGAAATGTTGGTTCCATTATTAAAAATGACATAGACGCACTCACCGGCACAATCATTGTTTGTTCCGTCCATATATCCGGTTGCACACGATCCAGAGGTGCATTGTGCCGCCACCGTGCATGCATCGCAGTTGGCAGCACAAGCTGAAATAAACAATACTTATATATTTTCTGTCTCTTAACTAAAGACAAATGTATAACGATTTCGTTGCAAATGGAACATAATTATTTCAGAACATTTCTGTATATCAAAGCGTCACATTTACTAGCACCGGCAGCGGTCCGAGCTTAGCAATTGATAACACAAACCCGTGTCGATTTTACCCTCATGATTGGTATCAACACATCGAAAACGTGTCAGTAAGTTTTGATACAAGAACTGAACATGTCTATGCATCGAACCAGCGAAGTTATTTCAAAATTGAATCTAGATAAAAAAAATTCACGGTTCCAATCAAATCAATCTGTAAGATTCAGAGATTTAATGGTTGTGGATATATATACCATATTCAGAGCACATAATATCCAACTTACTTACACTGTACGTCGAAACGTCACATTTACTAGCTCCCACCGATTTACAAACTACAGACAGTTGTTGGCACAAGCTGAAAACCGTGTCGACATTAATGTTGTGGCGAGGTGATCAATGGTCTTCTCGATACTGTTGTGTGCTCTCTGTCGTTTTAACTCATAAGTCGTGTAAATATATATCGCAGCAACCCAGTGAAGTGAAACTGGTTGCGGTCAAGACGTTGCTGGAAATGTTGGTTCCGTTATTAAAAATGACATAAACGCACTCACCGGCACAATCATTGTTTGATCCGTCCACATATCCGGATGCACACGATCCAGAGGTGCATTGTCCCGCCACCGTGCATGCATCGCAGTTGGCAGCACAAGCTGAAATCAACGATTCTTATATATTTTTGTTTCGTAGCTGAAACATATGTATAAAGATATCGTTGCAGCTGGAACATAATTATTTCAAACATTTCTGTATATCGAAGCGTCACATTTACTAGCACCGACAACGGCGCGAGCTAAGCAATTAATAGCACAAACCCGTGTCGATGTTAACCTTATCATTGGTATCAACACATCGAAAACGTGTCAGTAAGTTCTGATACAAGAACTGAACATGTCTATACATCGAAGCAGCGAATGTATTTCAAAATTGAATGTAGATAAAAAAACATTTCAAGGTTACAGTTAAATCAATCTATAAGATTCAGAGATTTAATGGCTGTGGACATATACCATATTCATAGCACATATATCCAACTTACCTACACTGTCCATGGAAGCTTCACATTTACTAGCTCCACCGATTTGCAAACTACAGAGAGTTGCTGGCACAAGTTGAAAACCATGTCGATATTAATATTGTGGCGAGGTGATCCATGGTCACCTCGACCCAGTTTTGTGCTGTCTGTCATTTTAACTTATAAATCGCATAAATCAGTACCGCCGTAACCCAGTGAAGTGAAACTGATTGCGGTCAAGACGTAGCTGGAAATGTACGTTCCGATATTAAAAATGATATAGACACACTCACCGGCACAATCATTGTTTGTTCCGTCCATATATCCGGTTGCACACGATCCAGAGGTGCATTGTCCCGCCACCGTGCATGCATCGCAGTTGGCAGCACAAGCTGAAATCAACGATACTTATATATTTTTGTCTCGTGGCTAAAACAGATGTATAAAGATATCGTTGCAGCTGGAACATAATTATTTCATAACATGTCTGTATATCGAAGCGTCACATGTACTAGCAATGGCAACGGCGCGAGCTAAGCAATTAATAGCACATACCCGTGTCGATTTTAACCTTATGATTGGTTTCAACACATCGAAAACGTGTCAGTAAGTTCTGATACAAGAACTGAACATGTCTATACATCGAAGCAGCGAATTTATTTCAAAATTGAAACTAGATAAACAGAACATTTCACGCTTACAGTTAAATCAATCTGTAAGATTCAGAGATTTAATGGCTGTGGACATATACCATATTCATAGCACATATATCCAACTTACTTACACTGTCCATGGAAGCGTCACATTTATTAGCTCCACCGATTTGCAAACTACAGAGAGTTGTTGGCACAAGTTGAAAACCATGTCGATATTAATATTGTGGCGAGGTGATCAATGGTCACCTTGACCCAGTTCTGTGCTGTCTGTCATTTTAACTTATAAATCACATAAATCAATATCGCCGTAGCCCAGTGAAGTGAAACTGATTGCGGCCAAGACGTAGCTGGAAATGTATGTTCCGATATTAAAAATGATATAGACACACTCACCGGCACAATCATTGTTTGTTCCGTCCATATATCCGGTTGCACACGATCCAGAGGTGCATTGTCCCGCCACCGTGCATGCATCGCAGTTGGAAGCACAAGCTGAAATCAACGATACTTATATATTTTTGTCTCGTGGCTAAAACAAATGTTTAAAGATATCGTTGCAGCTGGAACATAATTATTTCATAACATTTCTGTATATCGAAGCATCACATTTATTGGCACCGGCAACGGTGCGAACTAAGCAATTGATAGCGCAAACCCGTGACGATTTTACCCTTATGGTTCATATCAAAATATCGAAAACATGTCAGTAAGTTCTGATTCAAGAACTGAACATGTCTATACATCGAAGCAGCGAAGTTATTTCAAAATTGAATCTAGATAAACAAAACATTTCACGATTACAGTTAAATCAATATTGATGGATCAACGATTTAATGGCTGTGGACATATACCATATTCACAGCAAACATATCCAACGTATTTACACTGTACATCGAAGCGTCACATTTACTAGCTCCAACCGTTTTGCAAACTGCAGAGAATTGTTGGCACAAGCTGAAAACCGCGTCGATATTAATATTTTGGCGAGGTTATCAATGGTCACCTCGATCCAGTTCTGTGTTGTCTGTTATTTTAACTAATAAATCAGATCAATCCATATCGCCGTAACCCTGTGAAATTGATTGCCGTCAAGACGTTGCTGGAAATGCTGGTTCCCTTATTAAAAATGACATTGACACACTCACCGACACAATCATTGTTTGTTCCGTCCATATATCCGGTTACACACTGTCCAGAGGTGCATTGTCCCGCCACCGTGCATGCAGTACAGTGGGCAGCACAAGCTGAAATCAACATTACTTATATATTTTTTGTCTCGTAGCTAAAGACAAATGTATAACGATATCGTTGCATAATTATTTCAGGACATTTCTCTACATCGAAGCGCCACATTTACTAGCAGTGTTGCGAGCTAGGCAACTGACAGCACACGCCTGTGTCGATTTTACCCTTATCATTCGTACCACCAAGTCGGAAATGTGCCCGTAAGTTCTGATATAAGAACATGTCTATACATCGAAGCAGCGAAGTTATCACCAACTTGAATCTAGTTAAACACAATATTTCACGATTACAGTTAAATCAATCTTTAAGAATCAGCGACTTAATGGCTGTGGGCATATACCATATTCATGGCACGTATATCCAACCTAATTCTTGCGTACATGTGAAAACACATATTGTTCCTGTAAAATTGTCTAAGGACGCATAGTTTATGGTATTAAAAATTATTTTCCTACGTGAAAAATGTAACACATATACACTTTTTGAAGCGTCTTATTGTAAACTTATTTGTTTTAAATTGTAACTTTCGTTTTTGGTGTTCTGTGATACTCACCCAAGCAGCGAATGGCATCGTCCATATAGCCGGTAGCACAGCTACTGGCCAGGCACGATATCGTGGATGTACATGAGTCGCAGTTCGCCATGCATTCTGTAACCGGGGAGTGGGCTAATAAAGACTTTGCTACTGCCAACGCACTATTGCACACACACACACACACACACACACACACACACACACACACACACACACACACACACACACACACACACACACACACACACACACACACACACACACACACACACACACACACACACACACACACACACACACACACACACACACACACACACACACACACACACACACACACACACACACACACACACACACACACACACACACGCACGCACACACACACACACACACACACACACACACACACACACACACACACACACACACACACACACACACACACACACACACACACACACACACACACACATCATCATCATCTATTTATGTGACATATTTATGTCACATCAAATTGTGACTGGACACCTTTGCATTTAACTGGCGAAAGTTACCATGATGGTATACTCACGGACACAGACGTTGCCGGGCCCAACCATCCAACCTGTCTCACACGAGTTGGCGTTGCATTCGCCAGCCACTGTGCATGCCGAGCAATGGGGAGAGCAATCTGTTAACGTTAACATATACAATTATGAATAATCATGTGCATAGACAAGCCACCTTTAGAAAACATCACCACTTTACAAGCTCTACAAATTGTGAAGGTAACATTGAACCGCTGCAAAATTCAGAACTTAGAGTGTCTATGAATTAATGTCATGCTCGTATTTGGGGTGTACCACAGTGGTCAATGGCAGCTGTTTCAACTTCAAGGCGGTTATTCTTATCGGAAAGAAAGTAAAACTAATAATTTCTTCTTCGTCTGACAACCAAATTTCGGATATGCTGGTGTGAACATATACTTCCAGGGAATTGCGTGATTGGCATTACGTACGTAGTCCGGATAAGCGAGATTATCCGCCCATTACTAAGCAAATATTACTATCAGCTATGATACGGAATCCCGGATTAATATAATAAGCGATAAATTCGAGTCAATGTGGCTGATTTTGAATACGATTCAAAACAAATATGGTCATGCTAATATATGAACAATATCGTTCTGTGTAGTCTTCACTTTAGTAGTATAGTATGTATCAGACAACTACCTTGACATATTCCCTGGACGTCTTTCATTTTGTTTGAGAGACAGGTGGTGCATACATCGGCTGATGAGCATACACTGCACGATAAGGGGCACACTGAAAGGCAAAATTCAAAAGCCACTGTTACACACCACCATTTTCGTCGCCATTATGCAATAGATTTAATTAGATTGCCATCCAAAGTATAAAAAACAGTTGGTAAGTAAACAAGGAAGCCATTGGCTTATCGAGTTATCGATTAGGTTACGCATGTATGTGTAACCCGCTTTTGTGATATATTTGTCCACTTTGATTTTAAAGATATTTACGCTGTTAGTAATTACACAGTTAGCAGATAATTTGTTCCATTAATTTGTTGTCCTTCGCGAGGATGAACACTTTCTGAAATATAATCTATGCTGTTCATTCGCAAATATTGCTTCGTGTATTCTAGTTCTTCTATCTTCCCTACACATTCAACCATTTTCCTTGTATAATGCTTGATATGTTAGCATGTTCAATCACCTTTCAATATATCAAATATTGTATCTCGCTAGAATCATCCGAGCATCCCTCGTTAACACATTGCGAGTTAATATATTCTCGTGAATGGATCACTGCGCGATATCAATGAGAAT
Source organism: Lamellibrachia satsuma (assembly GCA_033239005.1). Lineage (NCBI taxonomy): Eukaryota > Metazoa > Annelida > Polychaeta > Sabellida > Siboglinidae > Lamellibrachia > Lamellibrachia satsuma. The sequence continues at coordinate 11,449,973 of BSQZ01000004.1, forward strand.
CTATCTTCTACACACTAACCCTGCAGCATACCCTTTTGGGACACTGAGACGACGTCGGACACGTTTTTATTAATGACTAACACATATTTGACACGAAATGAAATTCTGGTTGTACAACAGCAACATCTCGTTCAGTCTAGTAGTCTACTCACCGTCGCAGCTGGCTGCTGTTTTCGCCACGTAGTTATCGTTACACGTCGAACACGTCTCGACGTTGTTCGCATCAACGGAACACGTCTTGCACTCGCCCGTGCAAACTAAACACACAACAATTGCGACTCATTTTTTTTTTATCCAACCTTTTCATTCAACAAAGACTATATTCGTATACTTCTGTCCACCGTTTTATTCCACATCAAATCTATTTGTTTACACACTGATGTTATATGCATAAGCTATTATTATATATCGAATTGTTCTATTTGACAGAGTGACAGATATAATTGTCAAGACGGAACGAAACAGTGATGGATTACATTACTGAACGATGCTTACTTGTGCAGGATCCGTCTGCGATCAGTCGATATCCATCGCTGCAAGTCGCACATGTGGTCGTTGTTTGGCAATTTGCACAGTTGGCCGTACAAACTGCAACGTGGGTTTACTGATTAATAAAACATCTTCAATTCATTGCTGACACTACCGAAATGTCCAGGCAAATTATATTTCAAAAGTGTAGATCTTCGATTGAATGTCAACGCGTAACATGTTATTAGTTTTTTAAATATACAATTTATTAAGTTTAAAATAGGGTTGTGTAAAAAGGAGACTCGTTTAAATAAATAGCTTGATTGTAGCAATTTGCGTTCACATCTGCCTCCAGATGATGTTATCGTAAATATGATTGCTTAGTGAAACACTGTTCATATTGTTGTTGCATTGACCAAAGATGTGGTTTTTAATTTCTACATAAGTATAACTAGTATGCGATCACTTACTAGCGCAATTGCCAGCGGTTTGCACTGCGTATCCGCCGTCGCATTTCGTACAGGTTGCTGTGCCAGCAGTGGTCGCTGTGCCACTGGCTGTCACACAGTGGCTCGGGTACGCTGTCAAACCACCAAAAATCACATTGTCGTCTGCTCATTTGAAGAGGGGAGTTTTACAGTATTGACTGAGTCAGCTTGTTGGCAGGGGGGTCTCAGTCAGTCGTAGTCATATGCCATTCTACTTACGAACCTGGGTGGCACATATGTGTCGTTCTACTTACATAAGGGTTTCTATTAGCCGGCTGCTAATACTACTTCAGTCTTTACATTGATACTAGTTCCGATATAGGACTATATAGGGAAGACCGGGTCTAGTCACCCCCCCCAGACACTCTGCTAGATCTGGAGACTGTATTTGTAGAGCTAGAGGATCAGTTTCAGCCTTAAATTGAACGAAAATATCTTGCCCACAGTTGTGCTGTCAACAAATGCCAGAACTGTTAAAAGACAAATCTGACTCTTAGTAAATCTACCCAAGCGTGGGCGGACTTACCCTATGTCTGGGCAAGTCCGCCCACGGGCCGGGGCAAGTTCGCCCCACACGTACTTTAACCAGCAAATACACAAGAACAGTGCAGTTTTGTCTTATTTTTATGTCAAAAAACGTCATGTTTTTACACATATTTGCTACAAACTTAAAATCCTCACAAAATATGTTTATGAAATAAACCAGGTAAACAAAAACAAGGTTTGGCACTGTATCGGCTAAAAAATGGTGAAATGAAAATCTGGTTTCGCCACTTTTTTGACTAGAAAATAACACTAAACTGGACAAACAGAAGTCTTTATAAGGGTGTGTGTTAGTGGGCATTTACATCGTATATCCTAAGGGCAAACATGCCCCGTGGTACATAGGCGGACGTGCCCCAACATAGTGACATATTTGGTGAGCGGTAACTAAATATCACTGACACTGGACAGAGCAACAACTCAATATCCAAACAACAGCTCTGATATAAGTGCTTTACTCAGCACTCTGAATGTCTAATAAAATGCCACTTATAAGTACTGAAATTTGATCGAAAAAAATACTTTCAGTCACCAAAAACTCAGTTTTCTAGCTCACAACTTTCCAGCCAGTTTTTCGCTGCATGTAGTTTGATGATCATGTGACTTAGTCATGTGGCCGAAATGACTAAATTTTGCAAAGGCACGGAATAAAAGCCGGTTGGCTTTTGGCGTACTTGCCCCCGGGGGCGGACTAGTCCCGGTCTCCCCTTCGTGTTCTTTTACCGTAATATTTGCCACTGACACAGTCTAAGACTCCCCTCTTGAGACCCCTAAGACCCCCTGGATCCGCTGCTGCTGAGTTACTAATCCTTCATATCACGCGTCAATGAACGAAGCTAGTGGATATTATTCAATTTAAATAGTTGGTATAAAATAGCTATTCTCAATCGTCAACAGGCCCATCAACATGATGCACTCGGCATACTAAGCTTACTTAGTAATTAATGTAAATAAACATCTGAAATTATACTTTTCGTGCAATTGACATTCTTCAGCAATTGAGTTGGACGTGGGTTATGCGACTGTATCTTTCACTTTCTAAATGGTTAATTCTTCCTAGGCGATCACTTACCAATACAGGCAGTGGATCCGGTCGCGCCTGCGCTGTTGATCTTGTAGTTGACGTTGCACGTGGTGCACTTAGCTGCTCCGGCGCCGTCGTCGACGCACGTCAGACAGTTACTGGGACAACCTACGACAAAGTATACACGTCACTGACGTATTGTGACAAATACCTCACCCTATTAACGATTGACTGGTTCAGCAGAGCACCATTTTTAATAATAACATATCAATTCCGTACTTAATTTAGCATAAAATATAAAACATATTTCGTTGAAACAAATTATTTCGTATATCTTTCACTAAAACATTTATTATGGAATATTATATGTTGTCGACTAGTCACAAACATTGAGAGATATAATTCCATTTAAATTAATGTAGGTTACATAATCCACTATGGGTGAACTTTACTTAAGATTGTTTACAAATTGCTAACTATTGGCATGCGGTTCCTCAATGAATTCAGTACAAGAAATATTAGATTGCATATTACGTATAGAAAAGAGTTATTCTGCCATTAAGATTTAGACCAGGTATTTCTGATCCATATATATATATATATATATATATATATATATATATATATATATATATATATATATATATATATATATATATATATATATATATATATATATATATATATATATATATATATATATATATATATATATAGTTAAACGTCCTTTTCAAATCCTTATTTCTGATCGTCTCGTTTCAGAATCACTTCGCGAAAAATCAAACGGATGTAGTGTTTACTACGATGTGCCAGCTAGCTGTGTAAATTGATATATACATATACATATACACATATACACATATACATACATATATATATATATATATATATATATATATATATATATATATATATATATATATATATATATATTTATATATAGATAAAGACATATATAAATAAAACATACATATAGGTGCACAGGAAGAACCGACGACAAATTTGGTGGGATTATCTGAGACAGAAATTAATGGAATGCACGCACCCATGCATGACTTGTCGCTTGTCTTCAACGCATACAATAAATTGCAAGTCGAGCAGGTCGTCACGGGTACCGCAGTTGCATCATGTGTGCACACTTTGCAGTTGCTAGCTTGGCATGCTGAAAACACATGTACATACGTATGTGAACATATCTAGCCAGATTAGTTGTTCAGCAAAATGGTAAAAAAATAAAAGTAAGTTCTTATATAGGACAAAATCCAATCCTTACGACTGCTCAAAGCGCTTTACACTTTACCCTCTGGCAGACCTGTTCATTCCAAGGCCGTTTCAACTTCTCTGAGAAGCATTCAGCCACGACTATTCGTTCATTTATCCACCACTGTCCCTACTGCCAGGTACTTATTTATACAGCTGAGTGAACTTTAGCAACGTGGGGTGATCAAACTTGCCAAAGGTTCGAATCGACCGCAGTAGGATTTGAAACCGGGTTCTCTCGATTAAGTCCGGCGTTCTAACCGGTATGCTATCGTGCCCCATGGCAACATCAGCGTCTTCACACAGTGTGGTGTACGGTTATTTTGTTATCGTGTCAAAGCCTTACGCTGATTTTTTTTCGAGCTATGTGTAATCAACGTGACTCGGACGGTAATATAATAAAACGTGCACTGAGTATGTAGACGTGGAAGATTGCATTGCTTCCTTTTGAAAGCAATACACCTGTACTTCGATGAATGCATTGATAACGAAACTTTCACATGACGCTCACTAATGTGCACCGCAACAGCCGTCCTAGAAAGAAACATTACTATGAAGTTACAGGTGATCTGCGTAGTGAAGATGCCATGTGTGTGTTCGGCTGTGTGCGATAATACGTGTGCACTCGTATCCTATGGAAAGCTTACCTAGACACGAGGCGTCGGCCAGGAGAACGTGTCCGTCAAGGCACTTGGTGCAAGTCGATGACGTCACTCCGGTTAAAGTACACTCGGCGCAGTTGGACGGACAATCTGCGGACAATACAAATGACTGCCATTGATACTAAACAATGCAAAACCAACAAGATTGTTCGTCTCCGAGTTAAAATCACAGCCACTATATTAAATGACTGTGCGATATCATTTTAATATGTATCGCTGATTGCCTTATGGTGTTATAATGCTATAAAGGTGAAGACCGCCTGTGTAACTTTTCTCATTTCCGAAACTAGAGATAGTAATATTGAAAGTTTGGCCAGCTATTTCAAAATCAAGGCAATCTGGCCATGTTATAGACTGAACTGTAGTTCTTATTTTACTATTCCACTTCAAATAACTACGATACATAACAGCAACACAGCTACGTCTGTGAGAAATGCACGTATGTTGTTTGATTTGTGATTTCGTTGAAAAAGACTTCATTTACCGGTGCAACCCGTTCTGTCTGCCAACAAGACCCGTCCTGTTGCGCAGTCCGTACACTCCAAGCTGTGATCTTCACACGTAGCGCAATTGTCCAGCGTGCAACCGTACACAGCACCTGTAGCACGTGTGGACATTGACGTTTATCCATAGCACATGCTATATTTTTAACGTTAGATTTTAGGAACATCTTAATACGAAAGTGTAATAGCTGTTATGCTTTATTGAATGTAAAAATTAAAATAATGCATGGTAAAGATTTCAACATAATGTACCATTATTTTGCATTCAACGAAATAGCATTTACTTTCGTAAGAGATAATTATGCTTTAGCAGTACGTTTGTACGTATAATTAATATCAAGTATTCTGCGTACCATCAACGTGACGGGCAAAAACAGTCACCAAAGCAACCAGGATGGCAAGTATCCTCTTCATACTGCAGATGTAGATGACACGGGTGCCACTTTCTGTCAAACATGAAGTTGTTTCGTGATGGAACGTCATTTAAATAATTTTGTTAAATATTTAGACAATATATACGCAAACTCAGTTTAGTCCACAGACATTTGCTAAACGGCGTCATCGCTAAGTTACTCAATGCTTCGAAGTAACTCTTAAAATGTTGAAATCATGTAAATACGGTTTATTTATTTAGTAGTACATACGGACTTATTTAAATGGTGCAATGCTAAGATATATTTAGGTATAATTTCGACACTCGCTAAAGAAACGCTAAGTCCGTGAGGTAGGCAGAATGAAATCGGTCGACCTACCTGAGTGTTGTATTCGATGTTTCGCTAGATGTCGATGCTACACTCTGCGGGCTGATCGACGTCGTTGCAGCGGCTGGGTGCGAGTGTTGTAATGTAGACGTCAGCCGTCTTTTATACCCGCAATGCCGACGGCGTTGTCATTGGAGTCGTAAACATGCTGAGACGCCTAAACGAATGCTACTTATATGGGCAAGTGTAAACAAACACTATAATTGCTCAGCGACTAGTTGCTGATTACACAACATGGTTCGGTGTAGCGCGCAGTCCGCTAATACTTGTTTTGTTTTTGCGCTGCTTATGAGACCAAATTAAGCGGTGCGACAATGCCAATTGGCTCGCGGCTCAAGTTCTGCTAATTCTGTTTCTTTGTTTCGCGAAGAGCTGTAATCACGTCAATCGCCTTCAACCGAATGCGTCCACGCTTGTTCCACGTTACACAAACGGGCACATTTAGAAAATGCTGTGCATCCAATACTGCACGACACACGCCACATATAATGTCGCATGTTGTGTGTGACATGTTGAGCGTATAATCGTATTTAGTGAATGCACGTGTACACATTTTTCACTAAAATACTATTTCACGAATTTGGCAGTTTCAGGGTAGTAAGTTGGCTGCATATAATAAATAAAACATAAAATTTGAGCGATCTCGTTATGAGTGTAGTGTGCAATTCACAACGTTTTAATGTCCGAACCCAATTGCAGCTCAGTAAATGGTCGATGCCCATGGGTGAAATTACTGGTCGTCAACCGAAGGTTCAGTTCAGTGGACAGAACGGTGCCACCGATTGCCTACACAACATTTCAACTTCGAACACATATGTATCTTCACTACATTAACCAATGCCTATTTAGTTAATTGAATGCTACATTCAAATGTAGAGTTGGTAGTAACGTCGTCCTTGTCCGGCTTTTATGTGTTTGTATTGCAAGTAGAATTTTAACGATACCTCAACATAACATAACAAAATATAAAATAATGTCACATTGGTAGTAATCTGCTTATACTAGACAAAAACCTAAGGAAACTCAACCTTTTCTTAACGTCGCCTTGTACTTCCATAATAATGACAATTAATTCATTAACGTTTTACTATACAATGGGATGCATGCGTTGACTTGCGCTACAATGCTTAAACTGCAAGTATGTTGGTTTAGTTAATCTCCTGGGGTGGGGTGGGGTGGAGTGGTCAATGTATTATTATTAACCTCTATGTTCTTCCTATGTCTACTATACATGGCTACTCGTTATCTTTACCTACTACTACTACCGCTAGGGGGCACTCTGATTGGCTGCAACCACACCCCCACGTCATTCATGCGTGAACAGTCCGCTAGGGGACGCTCTGACCCGAAATCAGTCATGCGTAGCCGCCGCATTACGTACCCAAAAACAATCAATAACTACTGTCATTCATTTGGCCTTTTTCATATCTCTATATTTGTGTTGTGTTGTTGATTGCATAAATTATTATTATTTTTAAATCACAAAAATAAAGTAAGTTCTTACTGTCCCAACTTTGTTTTACAAAAGAAGGTCACTAGTAACTATTATCTCAACTAAAATATGTCACATTATGACACTGGTGGCATAGTGCTGCTAGTTTTGACATTCATTAGCAATGGCAGTAATTACAACGCAATTAATTTTGTCCGTATTTTTTTCTGACAAAGATCATGTTATTATATTAGCAGAATGTCATGTCGATGCCTTTATCTTCAAGTGGTCCAAATATCTGCCAAATATATGCTTGGTAACTAAGGTAATTATGGTAATAAGCATACTAAACTTTGATGACTGATTTCTCAATTTGTATTTCAACGCCATATATGTTTAGCGAAATGTAGCTTTGGCTAGAATTTTGATATCTGGATGCTTGATGCATGATTTGAAAGCTGAGATGCTGCTTTTTCCAACGATACTAATAACTCAATATGTTGAAATTGGGACATGTGACTCATTTTGTTAAGGTGGGTCACACACATATATATCATAATGTATAAAATGTATATACATGCGCGAAGCATGCACGCAGAGGTGCAAGCAAGCATGTCAAATTGAATGGGGGCACCAGGGATAAAGCTGGCATCAGCAACACTGGGTGGGATGGTGGGGGAAGGCGCGGCAGCTCCCACGGGTACAGTTCTTAACAGAAAACAAGGATCAGATAAACGTCACGACAAACACTTTATTATAGAAGAAAAGTATACACATAGTAAATTATTGGCGCATATTCAATGAGACTCTCATTAAATCAAAGGCCATGTCACTAGCATTAGAGCCATCTTTATGTTTATCACATTTCATTTACGTACGTGTTTATTGTTACCATGGATCAAATAAAACACACCTTCAACATTATTATGACTACACTACACTACACTACTACTTCCAGGTTATCCTTTTATAATATACAGTGCATATCAGTGTTGCATTTGTCAGAATGAAATGGGAATGGGCTGATAAACTGCATTATTATAATCAGTACAATTATCTGATAATCCAAACTTTTCAAATGCCAACCTGTGTGAGTGCGTGCGTGCGTGGACACGTGCGCGCGCGTGGGCGCGTGCGCGCATGTTTGTGTACGCACGCATGCACGTAGGTGGATTAAAACAAGATATGGCCTCACCTATGCGGCTCCGCCACTTTCTCTGGGCTGTTCCTATTGGAGTGGCTACTGGTTTTTGAGCTGCCAACATCCTACAAGAAAAATCAACATATGCCCTGCACATGAACCTATCACAATGAAAGAGACTTTCTTTGCTAGAACACGTCTTACATAGCAAGAGTTCCGTATTCATAAAAATTATGTTTGTGAGAGTCCACAACACAAGTAAAATATACATTTGTAAAGCACAAATCCTGACGTTTAAAACTGCTTCCTCAAATGATTTAGCCTATCACAAATCCGGTTCATTTGTGCCCAAATATATAGTGTGTGAAAAGTTTATGTAACATTTGCAGTCGATTTAATAAAAAAAACCTTTTAATCATTAAAAAAACTCACTTTAATCGTTAGATCTGGTAAGGATCAAAATAGTGTATATCCAAACGGGTAAACATTGTGTCGGTCAATGCTGATCGTGGGTGTGACCTCCTTCCTGTTGCCGATCAAATGCCAAAGTTAAAAAATGTTACCAAGGAAGAAAAACGTGATTTTTCAGCATTTCGATGTTTACTTCAGTTAACGTTTGAACAAGCATTAACTAATTTAATAGTTTGTCTGATGATTTCACAAAAACTACATACAAAAGTTGCACAAATGAGATAGCATGTTGCAGTAGATACTAGGTAGGTTTGGTTTTTCACAAAATAAATTTGAAATGAGACTAGCAAAACACTGAATTGATTAAGCACTTTTAACATATAAACATTTGCAATGTCATATTGCTATCAAAAGCAAAGCTACCTGGGTTAGGCCTTTAACAAGATAGGTGTGTTTCCGGTAACGGGCTGAACAAATTAGATAGGGTAGGTACTGCAGGCTTGTTAACAAATGCAAATGCATTTGAATGTGCATTTGAATGTTGAACACTTGAATACGCGTTCAAATGCCTCCGTGAAATTGCTAATGCATGTGCATTTGAATATGTACCTTAAACATTTGCATTTGAATGCAACCCACAAACATTTGATTTGTCAAATGCACAATCAAATGTATTTGTAATTATTTGAATAAGCATTATTGTTAGATTAATTTTCACAACTTAACAACATGCCATTGGAAAAAGTGCCCTGTAGTGAGCAGAATCCTCAGCAGATTATGAAATCATTGTCTGACCTGTAAATCCACTTTCACAACGTGCTCTTTGAAAAAGTACTGTATAGGTATAGGTCAATGGTCAACTGGTCAATGCCTGAGCTGTTATTCATACAACATGAAAAGACCAACTGGTATATCAATTGATGGCTTCAGAGATTATCTGTTCAATGAAAAATGCAGACAAATAACTCTCTTTTGTTGTGTTGGCAGTTTTGGGTGGGTTGGGGTGGCAGTTCATTAGGGGGGAGTAAACATTAGCAATTCCAGCCCTAAATATTTACAGCCACAGAGAGTGATTAGTGGTAGTTGTAATTATTTAACAAGATTTAACAAGATTGCCATCCCAAACAACAAGTTCCAGATGGCAAGTGGACAAGGAAGCCATTGACTTATCGAAAGTCCGCCAGATCATCATCCCAGTGACTCCACCAATAGGTGGGCAGTCTATTGTCTTTGGTTCCCCTTCCATTCTGGCCTACCTGAATGATTAGCCTTTAATATCCTGCCTTAGTTCGCAGTAAACTGTCAATTGTCTTTTCTTCCCTCCCATTTCCACCACCTCTGCAGGCCAGGAACTTGTGTGACTCAGTGTATGACTCTACAGATACGTTGCTGTAGTGGGACTGGTATGTAATGGAATTTAGTGGTTACAATAATGTACTACTGTATTTATTCAATAAATAAATAATGTGTTTGTGTACATTACGTTGTAGTTTCTCCAAATAAAACAAAACGTTAATATAAAGCCAAAACATTTGAAATTAATTCAAATGCATTTGCAAATGTGTAATCAAAACATTTGCATTTGCGTGCGACCCCAAAACATTTGCATGCATTCCTGGAAAATGGCATTTGCATTTGAATCAAGTGAAACATTTGCATCCAAATGCATTGACAAAATTAACACTTATGTATGTCTATAGACCCTTGGAAAATACCAGTAAATACCAGTGTTTCCTGGTGTTCCAATTCCAAGAAAACCCAACTCTGTTTACCGCAATTGTTCGAACCAATGGGTTTAAGGGGTCACATGCATGCAAATTATGTTATATCTTAAAAACTACTCATCTCATCCTGACCAAATTGACCGTGTATTATATTGATGAAAAGGTCATAACATGCTATTTGCATGACAGTGACCATGGTAACAAGATAATCTTAGAAATGTTGAGTGGTTTTGCGGTAAGCTCCATAGAAAATTTTAGTCATATGTTAATTTTTTTTTATTCTGACAAATAACATATCAAATTGTGCAATTAAGCAGTTTGGCTGAACAAGAGTAATATGTTTTTATTATAAAAATATTATTTTTACCATTACAAAATAAATTGTTTAAAAATATAAAAAAAATAGACATATATGAATTCAATTTGCTGTGAGACTTCCCACAAAACCAAACCAATTTTAGAATGTTGCTTCAACTTGAAATCAGTTTCCGCCCCATCTCCACCACAGTAGTAGTAGACTTGTCTTCCTGGGGCCGAACTGTAGCAAGAAGCCTCCATGGGACTATCGAAGTTTAGTACCTGGACATTTTGGCAGATGGCAGTGACTTCCCTAACTTGCTACTACTGTCAGCCATGAGTACGTCAAATGCATTTCTTTGACTTGGTTCAGGTTCAGATGGGCCAGCACTAACAAACTTAGGCATACAAAAAATTTGAAGGAACAGCTGAATGTCACTGCCACATTCACAATCTATGATGTGTACATCGTGGCGTCGGTATTTGGTACCATCGTCCATGGTCCTTGTTCGTGCTCTGCTAGTACTATGGCAGTTACACGATCCGCTACCACAGGCAAACTTTTCTACCGCTCTGTCAAAAGTTTCGTTTAACAGCATGATAAATGTTCTGGTTGTCTTTTTGCTGGCATTTTATAACGCAAGTTAATGCAGATGGCGTCTTGTCATGCATATCAAGATGACCACTAACATGTAAGCAGACCGCTGTTAAATATTAGAAAGTCCATTAATCAACATGTGGACTAATTATGTCAACGTACGCGCACTGGAGTATTACTCATGGGTTGTTTATATACTTGTTACTAAATGTAACGAAACGAACATTGATTAAACTATTAGAAGAAAAAAGGTAGGGCCAACCCTAATCTTTTTATTTGCTATTCCAATTTAGGTAGGGTCAAGTTACTGGAAACACACCTTATGGTTGGTTAGGCCTTATTAGCAGCACAAAAAAATTATTTGAAAAATGTTTCTGTATTAGCACCTACTACATGAGAAAACAATATAGAAAAAATGTCATTGCCTAAATAATTAATCATACAAATCATATTAGGAAATGTTTTATATATTGCTGTTTATTGCATGTTCTGCCAAAATTACTTGTATTTTGGACATAAAAAGAACTGTATTAAAGGAAAGAATAGTAAGAAGCTGGATAACGTGGGCAGCTCACTCATTGCAGATGGAGGAGAGATGACCACCAAAGAGAACAGAGGAGTTGAAAAAGCAAGGTTGCAAGAAAAGGGACAGACTGCAATTAAGATGGGAAGACTGTCTTAAGAGGGATGCGAGAAAGGCAGAGAAGGATGGCAAGGTGAGGGGAAGGGCTGCTGACAGTGATAAGTGGGAAATTACATCAAAACAATGCAGCAGCACAAGAAGTAGGCAGCCTCACCACTTTATAAAGAGAACCACGAAAAGAACTACAACTGATTGAATTCACACACTTACTTTCTTTCGAGGCTTCTCCTTTACGTAGCCACTTTCCTCCATCACGTTGTTTATAGTCGCAACCCACTGCAAAGACAACATCAACTCAGTTAGAACCACTCAAACACGGCTCTATGTCCAACAATTCTGGTTTCTAGTCAGAGGAAGTTTCTAAAATGGTGCAGTTATGTGTTTTTTTTTAATAATATTTTATATTTCTGGCAACCACATTGTGAACATTGAGGTTTGGGTGTGACATGAAGGCAACCAGAAGATGCAAACTGTTGCGCATATGTACAGGAAACAGAATTTGTTGTCTACTAATAAGATTAATTAATTAAATGAAAAATTGTCCCTCTGCAGAATCCCCTGGCGTGAACTACTTCCAACAACTACTTCCAACAACTCTATCATTGCATTACTTTGTTACCTATTTCTATAAACTACTTCCAACAACTCTTTCTTCGCATTACCTTGTTACCTTTGTCTACGAACTACTTCCAGCAACTCTTTCATTGCATTACCTTGTTACCTATGTCTATGAACTACTTCCAGCAACTCTTTCATTGCATTACCTTGTTACCTATGTCTATGAACTACTTCCAACAATTCTTTCTTTGCATTACCTTGTTACCTATGTCTATGAACTACTTCAGCAACTCTTTCATTGCATTACCTTGTTACCTATGTCTATGAACTACTTCCAACAACTCCTTCATTGCATTACCTTGTTACCTATGTCTATGAACTACTTACAACAACTCTTTCATTGCATTACCTGGTTACCTATGTATATGAACTACTTCCAGCAACTCTTTCATTGCATTACCTTGTTACCTATGCCTATGAACTACTTCCAGCAACTCTTTCATTGCATTACCTGGTTACCTATGTATATGAACTACTTCCAACAACTCTTTCATTGCATTATCTTGTTACCTATGTCTATGAACTACTTGCAACAACTCTTTCTTTGCATTAGCTTGTTACTTATTTCTATGAACTACTTCCAACAACTCTTTCATTGCATTACCTTGATACCTATTTCTATGAACTACTTCCAATAATTACTTCATTGCATTACCTTGTTACCTATGCCTATAACAATTTCTGTCCACAAACATTAGTTATGTCAATTAAGAGAAGACACTAGTTCTCCAAAAGAATATTTATTTTTGGATAAATGTGTATGTACATACATGTTAATTGCTTAAATAAGTCAGCATAATTATGTTATCCATACCAAATAGGAAAGATTATAGTAATACACATATATATATATATATATATATATATATATATATATATATATATATATATATATATATATATATATATATATATATATATATATATATATATATATATATATAGGTTGTTTTTGTTTATTCTCATTTAGAATTATCGTGGAACCCTTGAATCTACATTTATTGCAAAGAAATTTAAAACTAACATGTTGCAACACTGGCATTACAAATTTGCAGACAATTGTATACAATGTTGACTTAAAAATATCAAATTTGAAAATCTCAACACTCCATCAAATATGATAATTAAACATTGCAATCATGACACATTGCCATTGATGACAATGGTAGATTCACAATGTATGTATTTGTAACAAAACTATATTCAGGGTTGTATGCAGGATTTAGTGACAGACAGGTTGTGTAAATTCTATCGAATCCACTGCTGATGACATGTTTAATATACATACCTAACATTTTCTAACAGCAAAAAAAGATAAGTTAAAATTAGGATCTTCTAAAATTTCATGCAGGTTGGTTGAGATACGGGAGAATTCTCAGCATCCCATTTAGTTGTATTTATGACCCAAAATAGCATGAACAAAGAGCTGTTTCAGGTGTTTTTAAATGAAGTACTGTACTATGGTTTTTGCCAAACACTTAAATTTCATAAGCAGACACCCACTATAATCTACTCTTGTAGCATTGCATAACATTAGGTTCTAAAACATATTAATTACTGGATGATATAAAACAGACACATGAATATATGATTTTAAAATAAATATCCAAAACCAGAATTGAACTATTTTCATCTCACATTCCATGTCAGCATCAAAAGCAACAAAACTGACCTCAGTCAATACTAGTAATAATAGTAACGTACCAGGCACCAGGCATGATAAATCGTAATGTATATGAAATTTGTATCTGACCATGATCTGTTACGTTTTCGAGTGACACTAGTAGTGAAACAATTTTCTATTTCCTGGTTATTGGAATATAGAGCCTACAGAAAATTGCTTCATTATCAAGGTTGAAAAAATCATGATTTAAAAAAAAATTTAATCGGATTTTTTATTTAAATCAGATTTTTAAAAGTTTTTTAGTTTTTGAAATCTGGTATATAGAAATTTATATAGATGTTGATATTTATAAACTCTTTCAAATGTGTTCTATTCAAATCTATTTGGATACTTGTCCTGCAGGTACATGATTTTAGCTTATATAAAGACATTAACATATGTCCACAAGGCCTCACCCCCTGTAGTTGCATAATCTGTCTTGGAAAGGAAAGCATGCTGTGTGTCTGTGGCTGTAGAAGTATACATTGTTTGCTGTGAGGGTGGATTAGCACTTTTCCAGGATTCTAAGGTTCTCCAACAAGACTGCAAACTGGTACAGTATTACACAATTGCAGCCCAGACTGTCTAACTTGAGTCAGCATACTGAATTGGTAACTAGCACAAGCTCTAAGTAAGTGGACTTTAACTCAGGGCTTCTGACTTGGAAAGATACTTCCTCTAGAAAACAAGGTTGTGAGGTATCACTGCATTCAGAAAGGGAATAGCTCAAACATACATAATGTCATAAAATATTTGACTGTCAGGCTATCTGATGTAAATACAGCTACACAAGTGTGCGCACGTTGTGCTTTTGTAATAAAAAGCATACAAACTTTGCTGATCTCGATGCTTGTAAAAAAAGTTTGTGTTAAATTCACATAAATCAACGATTAAAAAAATCAGAAATAAAAAAATCACAAATCAATGATTTTTTTTGGAGTGATTTAAATCATGATTTAAATCAAATGATTTAAATCAAACAACCCTGTTCATTATTAAGTTAACATGTATAATATAAACTGCTTACTCCTTGGCAACTTTGACTGTGAACTGCTGTCAGTACTAATACTGTATGTGGCACCGAGTCCTGACTGTTTGACGAGTGGCAGTTTTTATGATCAGCGGACGAACGGTTGGAATTGCTGTCTTGACAAGGACTCAGTGATTCGCAAGTCCCATCCGAAATTTGATATTATTCAGTCACTTGTGCAGGGTGCAAATGCTGGGTGCAGATGTGAGAAGATGGCATTGTCTGGATGAACCGCAGCCATAAACATATGAGGCGTGTTTGATTGATTGGGGAAAATTGCACAGGGTTGTTTTATTTTGGCTTTATACTAACACAACCCTGCATGGCACGTTTTCACCATGTCAGTATTCGACTAATATTCACATATATTAGTCTGCAAGGTGTGTGCGCCCAGTAACGTATCCAGCATTACTGGGATCAGCTACCCCTTTCTTGGAGGGGCGAAGAGCGGAAAATAGTAGCCTGCTGATGACCCATACAGACACAAGTCAACCCCACCTCCCCGTAGTGCAGGCTGGGCAACTGTTTCCGCGAGGACTCAGGCTGACGGGCTCTGGCGGACTAGGAGAGGAGATGGGTGCCACCTAGTCTACAAACCCACTGAAATGCGCAAATGAGGAACACAGAAAACACACCGGATCGACCAACGCCCGGGATAACATGGTATGGTACAGTGGGGAAAGAGAAAAACACCAACATGGTGTAGCCTTTATAGTAAGAAAGGAAATCACAGAGTGCGTTATCGGCTGTATGCCAGCAAACAGCAGATTAATATCAATAAGTATTGCAGCGAAACCGATTAACATCACTGTTATACAAGTTTACGCCCCAACAACATCGCACAGCGATGAAGAAACTGAAATGTTCTATGAGACACTCGAACAGACAATCGCAAGAACACGGAAGAAGGATATAACCCTAATCATCGGCGACTGGAACGCAAAGATAGGTGAAGATGCGTAAGAAGGCTGGACAGGAACAGTCAGCTAATTCATGTGTGGAAACACAAATGACAGGGGGCTATGAATCCTATGAAAACACACAACCAGATCGACTACACCTTGACACCTCAGCGATTCAAGTCTAGCATCAACAGGCCGAAAACAAGAACTTTTCCCGGCACTGATGTAGGAAGTGACCATGATCTTGTAATGATGAAAAAAAATTTGAGGTTGCAGAAGAATCAGAAAAACAAGAACCCTCAGATAAGATTTGACATAGAGAAACTGCTAGATCCAAACATTGCAACGCATTTTAATGCAACAATTGGAGGACGATTTGCACAGCTTAACTTCTTAGAGCCGAATGTCAACAACCTTATCAACTCATTTGGCACAGTAATGTCCGACACCGATAAGGATGTCCTAGGCAAACCAAGGATGAAGCGTCAGCCATGGGTATCTAATGATGTACCGAATCTTTGCGACTAGAGACGATAGCTGAAAAAGATAAGAACCACCAACGAAGAAGCGCACAAACAGTACCGAGAACTAAATGAAGACATCAGAAATAAATGAGAAAAGCAAAGAACGACTGGATAAACGAACATTGAAATAGAGACTGGGATGAAGGGAAACAACACCAGACAGACTTATTCCATCTCGAAAGCCCTCACCAAAAAAAGATCAAGCTGATCGTCAAACACTGAAGACAAACACGGCACCCTCCTTACCGAAAAAAGGCAGTACTTGGGAGATGGACCGAGCACTGCGAAGAACTCTACAACTACGAACTGGACACAGATGACAACATCCTCAGAACACCGCATGAAAATGCTGATACGCCCATTATTCGGGCAGAAGGGGAAGAGGCAATCCGAATGTTGAAGATACAAAAATCCCCAGGCGTAGACAACATACCAGATGAACTCATCAAACATGGTGGGGAGGCAATGATAGATACATTCCTGAAGAAATACAGAATTATAAGTCTGATCAGCCATACCAGTAAAATAATGCTAAGAATCATACTCAACCGACTTAACGATAAGGCAGAAGAACTGCTATCAGAAGAACAAGCAGGCTTCCGGACGAAAAGAAGCATAAACGAACAAATCTTCAACATAAGACTGTTAATCAAAAAGATTGTTAATCAAAGAGTGCAGTGTTACACGAAGGAGAAGTTGGACAATCATTTCAAACATAGGTCGGAGTACGCCATGGATGCATTTTGTCGCCAGTGCTGTTCAACCTATACCTTCAAAATATCATGCAAGAAGCTCTACACAACATCAGTGGCAAGATATCGATAAACGGTAGAGAGATCAGCAACCTCCGATTCACAGATGATATTGACCTAATCACTGGAACAGAGGAGGAGCTACAAGAACTTACAACAACACTGGAAAGAAGAGTGCGTGTTTACAGAATAGAAATTAGTGCAGAAAAGAGCAAGGTCATGGTCAACAGCAGAATAACGTCAAGAAGTACTATATTAATGAATGGAGAAAGCCTCGAAGAAGTAAAATCATTGAAGTACCTCGGTTCGATCATCTCCTCTGAGGGCAACTCCAGAGAGGAAATATGCACATGGTTAAACCTGGCAACATCAGCGATAGCAAAACTCAAGAAGATGTGGAGCAGCAACGACAATATCAAAATGGCAACAAATATCGTACAGCAGAAGCTGATAAAGAGAAAGCTAAACACAGGATTGCGGGACCTTTTGTATCAGATTCTTTTCCAAACATGGTTTACTCACCATTAGGACTAGTTCCAAAAAAAAGAACAAGGGGAATTCCGACTTATTCACGACCTTAGCTTCCCCCAAACCAACTCGGTTAAAGGGGGGGGGTGAAGCACTCGAACAACCATAGCCCAAACATAATAACATACCATTTACAGTATATATCACCCTTATATGATGGGCGTAACGCCACGGTAATTTTGTAATATCCTTTTTAACTTTGCCATTATCTTCGCTGGGCGGCGCCATATTGCTCTGCGGGGGGCTCAGCGGCAGAGTGGTTTGAGTACGAGCTCCTGGCAACGCGTTCACACAGTAAAAACCTCTCGGAAAAACGGCCGAAACGCATGGAAAATCGAATAAAAAGAAAACTGGTGTGCACTGGATGGCTCCTGGATATATCAACTAGTACTACAAATGCAAGGAAAAAACTGTTGATCGACTTCCGAGGAAGAATTTGCAGCGGAAAAGGTGGTTGCAAATGCGGAAATTGCCGTGTCCGCCAGCCGCAGGCTCTGTGAGTAACCACTTTTCCGATGCACATTACAAGACAAAAGACTATGTGATGAGCATGGACAGACGGTGAGCATCAAGATGTCATTCTTGGTCAAAGACACCGTTCCATCTTAGATCTTTTTTTCGCATATGACCATGCATCTACAGACTATTCTGCGACAAGGAAACGTCAGATATCAGAGGGCAGAGCGATGCGTAGGAAGCGATGAGCCGAAACCAGGTTAGTAAATTGGATTACCGTTACCATTGTGACTTATCATTACGATTACAATATAGTTCCATCCCAATAAGCACAGCTGTGCTTCAACGTCAGCATATATATGACCCACAGTAAATCGAAATGTATGAATACAATAAAGTGCGAGTAAGTGTTAATAGTTTGATATAATTACGAGTGTTTTCCAATCCGCCGATTTATTTTCGACGTGATCAGACGTACCGTCAATACGTGACCGTACTCAAAACAATAACAATAACTCAGTAAGTGCTACAGGATATACTGCAACCTTATAACATGGGCCATGACGTATGTACTAGGCAAAATTATTCAAGAAAATAATTTTATATTATTTATTGACATTCATAATAAGTCTCATACTCCTGTGTTGTAAATGCCTAGAGAGCAAGCAGCAAGCGTAAGGCTAAGCCTGGGGGGGGTAGATGCATGGGAGAAACACGACCAAAAGACATTATAGACTATATTGCAACAGAAGCCTACTGTTGCTGTTTACATTTCAAATTCTTTATGGAAATAGTTAAAATATACAAATACTTTCAGTGTGATTAAGTACAAATGCAGTTACAACAACTTTTTAAAATTATTTAAATATTTAAGTAAAATGCATTTCACCCATGCAATGTCTAGCTGGAAAGGAAACTAACTAAGGCATCATCATCTACCAAGTTGAACACTGTCAGATTACATGTCTGCTTTCTATAATGACACTTTACATTTTCTGTCTGAATTCTTGTGACTTGACAATAAGGCAAAATTATATAAAATTAATTTGCTTTATTGATCAGATTAAACCCCACATGTAATAACCGGAAGTTCATAGAGATGTATTAATTACATTTTATTCTAAGTCGACTGATAACACTGTAATGAATACCGTGGGGGGAGGGCGCAACTGTCGGCAACCCACAATAGTATTAGTACAAGCTATACATATGAAGGAAGTATATCAGGCATGGGGTCAATTCTGTTTTGTCAATTCTAAAAAATCAGTTCTAATTCCGCCTTGCAAAAAATCAATTTCAACTGTTAAAATCCTAGGCTAAAGAAAAATTCAAATACAATTCGTTTTAACACAGTTTTATTTTTCACGTGTGCACAATCATATTTAATTAGATATGATTAAAAAAATATTGTTCGTTAAATGCACACACGCGCACGCACGTGTGTGTGTGTGTGCATTTAACGAACAATATTTTTTTAATCATATCTAATTAAATATGATTTTGCACACGTGACAAATAAAACTGTGTTAAAACGAATTGGATTTGAATTATATATATATATATATATATCAGGTTTGCCATATAAAAAACTTTAAAATGGCATCCAGACATTTCATATATACTTTCTGCTGCGACACCTCTCCTGGATTATATATATACATATATATATATATATATATATATATATATATATATATATATATATATATATATATATATATATATATATATATATATATATATATATATATATATATATATATATATATATATATATATATATATACGTATGTGTGTGCGTGCAGCATTTATAAGGTAAAGATGTCACAAGCATAGATCTGCATTTGGTCCAATAACAATATTCATGCATTATGTTATCTAAATCGAGTGTCAGATATAAAATAAGAAACCCCATAGAAAGTGTACCTATGGATCCATATTTTGTTATGGAATTTGGACCCCTTATAGAATTTTGACCTCCCTGGCCCATTGAAAACAGTGCAATGTTGATTAGAAAATATAATGCACTTTGGAGCTAGGATGCTACAATTTTGGTTACATGCGTTTGGTTATGTTACAAGTGGCATTCGTCAAACTGACCAAACAGATTCATTAAAAACATTGAGATCAGTGAAAGACCCATTGGTTGAATTAACATGGCTCAATAGGGAAAATGCTTTTCCCTGTGGTTGATTACTTTATACATTCTATATGACACTGGCACTCTTAAATTCTAAAAATAATATATACAAGAGAAAGTTTCTCACATTGTGATTCATTTTTATTATGCAAAAGATGAATTTTGTAAAATTTTCAAGTCACTGTATGTGTAATCTTTTCAGATTAAGGATTCACCATTGGTTCGTACAAGTACAGGTACTAGTTTTGAAGTATCCAGCGCTACGGGTGATGCCGTCAATCTTTACATTACGGATGTCACCTTTAGTGCCATTACTGCTACTACTGCTGTGGCACCACATACAACTGATGCTGAAATGCAAATCGATCCGGTAACGATATTTCAAGTGCGACACTTCGCGAATGCTGCTGTAGTCACGGATGACATTATTGCACCAATGAACGTTGATCATGTCTACTCCTATGTGAAGCTTCCATCAGATTCAGTGAGAATAAAGACATTGGTGCAGATGATGCACACTACGTGATAACAGCGACATAACCGAGGGTGACTCAAGCAGCTCCGACACCTATGAGAAAGAGAAGAAGTTTGTCATTCGTGAGAAAAACTTATGTCACTATAGAGGTTTGTCTCACTCACTTTATGCACCACACTTTGTGTTAGGATTCACATAATACCGCGTGTCTTTATTTCATCAGATCGATCAACCAACAACTCTCGTCTGCCCACGCGAGACTCTCTAACTTTACATAATAATCAAGGCGGCCTACATATGCCCCCACCAGTATACGAAGTATACGAAAACCGAAATAAAAATAATATGACAGTCAAATTCATGTGACACAATCAGTTCAAGATGGTAGGCCAATAATATAACACTAATGTAACACAATTCCAGTTCAATCGGGACGGTAGCGGGCCGGCAATCTCACCAGCCTGCCACTGGAGGTAACCACGGGAACCAATTCTGTGTTGCCGTGATGTGGCGGCGGTCTCGCTTCTGCTGCTTGAGCGTGGCGTCTTGGTTCGTTCTCGTTCGATGCCTCCTCCAAGAAGGCCGGCTTCAATCGATCGATCGACACCGTATGGTGTCGTGTGCCGAGATCTAGTTTGTAAAATTTCTCGTGCCTTTCGACCACTTTGAATGGCCCTTGATATGGCGTCTGTGCGCATCAACCCGAACAAAAACGTGTGTTGCCGTAGACAACTCACGCGGCACGTAGTTTCGTCGTGTCTGGCCACCGTGCCAGTCGGGAACTATCGGTCGCAACTGCCGAATTCTCTGTCGCAAGTCGCTCACAAACACAGGATCTGCCGTCCAGTCACCATCCGCCGACACAAAGAACTCGCCTGGCAGGCGCAGAGCCTCACCGAAGACCATCTCGGCGGCTGAACAGTTCAAATCTTCTTTCACCGCCGCTCTCATTCCCAGCATGACGAGAGGCAGCGCGTCCACCCAGTTTGGGTCGGCGGCTAGTTTTGCCTTAAGCGCGGCCTTCATGGTACACTGCATCCGCTCCACTAACCCGTTCGATTGTGGATGGTATGATGTGGTCGTGTTGGTGGCTGCTCCCAGCATGGATGCAGTCTTCCTCTAAAGTTCCGATACGAATTGTCTGCCGCGATCGCTCGTCAAGGTAGACGGCACACCATATCGCGAAACCCAATGATACAAAAACGCACGAGCGCATGTTATCGTAGATATGTCACTCAATGGTATGGCCTCCGGCCACCGCGTGAACCGATCCACAATCGTCAATAGGTAGGTGAAACCTTGCGATGCCGGCAATGGACCGACCAGGTCTACGTGCAAACTGTCGAACCGTTTCACCGGCATCGGGAACGGCGTCAACGGCGCCACGACGTGCTTCGACACCTTAGCGCGCTGACAGGCCTCGCACGTACGAGCCCAATGACGTATGTCTCTGGCCATACCATGCCAGACGAACCGATCACAAATCAACCGGCGCATAGCTCTGGCACCAGCGTGAGCCAAGTCGTGGCGGATATCGAAGACTTTGCGCGTCCAGGCAGCCGGCAGCAACGGACGAGGCTTGCCTGTGGACATATCGACGAGCAACCGCTCTTCAGTATCCGGCAACTGACAGCGGGCTATCTGCAAGTCCGACTCGGCGAGAAGCCTCTGTACAGCCATGTCTACAGCTTGTTGTTTAGCCATAGTGACGTAGTCTATAACTTCAGTGGCCACGCCCTCCATGCTCGCAATAGCACTCGTCTCCTGCGAAGGCGCTCTGGAGAGTGCGTCGGCCACTACGTTGTCAGCGCCTGGAACGTAACGTATGTCGGTAGTGAATTCCGACACGAAGCAGAGATGTCGCTGCTGACGCGGCGACCACTTATCCGATACATTGTTGAAGACGAACGTAAGCGGCTTGTGGTCAGTGAATAGCGTGAGCTTGCGTCCCTCAATGAAGTAGCGGAATTTCTTCACCGCCAAGTACATCGCAAGGAGCTCCTTATCGAAGGTGGAGTACATCTTCTCGGCTGCGTGGAGTTTGCGCGAGAAAAACGAAATAGGTGTCCATACTCCATTCAGACGCTGCTGCAGAACAGCGCCCACGGCGGTATCTGAGGCATATGTGTTGATGCTCGTCTCTGCTGTCACTGACGGGTGAGCTAGGCCTGTAGCTGAGGCCAGTGCCATCTTGCTGCGCTGAAAATGATCTTCGTGAAGTGCCGTCCATGCCGCGTCAAATTCACTGTCTTTCACATTCACGAGTGCGTACAGGGGAGTCAAAATAGCGGCAGCGTGTGGTACGAAACGCCTGTAGAAGTTCAACATCCCTAAAAATTCCTTCAGCGACTTAGTTGAACTCGGTCACGGAAAGTCGGTGATGTGTTTTACTCTTTCCAGCAGCGGACGCACACCGAAAGCCGTGACACAGTGACCGAGAAACTCCAAACTCGGCTGGCCCAATACGCACTTCTGGGGGTTAACCACTAAGCCGTAATCTGCGAGCCTGCTGAATAGTTGACGCAGGTGGATGCGGTGTTCGTCGGCTGACGCGCTTGCGACCAGTATGTCATCTAGATAGACATATGCAAAAGGAAAATCTCTAAACACATGGTCCATAAACCGCTGAAATGTCTGTGCCGCATTCTTTAGCCCAAATGGCATACGCGTATATTCAAAGAGCCCGAAAGGTGTTATGATGGCAGTCTTCGCGATGTCTGCTGCACTCATGGGTATTTGATTGTAAGCACGTACTAAATCGATTTTGGAGAATATGCTTTTTCCTTCCAACTGGCCAGCAAAATCCTGCATGTGAGGTATCGGATAGCGGTCGTCCTCAGAGACTGCGTTCAGAGCTCGGTAATCTCCGCAAGCTCGCCACCCGCCAGATGGCTTCGCTACCATATGCAGAGGTGACGACCACGGTGAATTCGAAGGGCGAATTATGTCCATCTCCAGAAGTTTTCGGAACTCATCCTTCGCTACTACTAGCTTGTCGGGAGAAAGTCGACGCGCGCGAGCAAACACCGGTCGACTACAACGTGTGTCGATGTGATGCTCCACTTTTCCTTGTAGGCGACATTTCTTGATGCATGGTGTCGTTACCTCGTGGAATTAATCCAATATGTCCGCATATCGATCCGTCTGAACCAACACACACAGCTTAGATACGGCCGAACGCCTATACGAGGCCGGAACGGTGAGAAATGTCTCAGCATCCATTAACCGTTTGCGCCCGACGTCTACCAAAAGTCCAAAATGTCTTAAGAAATCGGCTTAGAGACTTCCGCGATGAGGAATGTCCACGTAAACGCTTTAGCCAACCCGAGATCCACTTGCATCGATCGTTCGCCAAAGGTGCAGATGGATGATCCGTTTGCTGCCTGTAGTTGTATATCGACTGAAGGATTTCGACGGTCCTCAGCACTAGGCGGTAAAACGCTGATCTCAGCTCCAGTATCGATGAGATATCTCAACTTCGATACCGGATCGGCAATGGTAAGCAAGCGACTAGTAGATGTGCGCAGGTCGGTGGTCGCTGCTAACGACCTGCACGGCCGTTTCCCGCTTGACGGCAGCCCTCAGAACATTTATTGGCGTTCGCGCCCCATACCAAATGGTACCAGCATAGCCCATCAGCATTGAGGTCGCGGTACATCCTCGAGCGACGACTAGCAACGGTCTCCGAACGGGAGCCACCACGTGCACGACGATTGCCGGCATACGGAGTCGATCTCTTCAGCTCCGCCACTTCCGCAGATATCATGTCGTTACTCGTCGTAAGTCTTGCCAGTTGCTGATGAAGAGAAGCCATCGTAACGACGTCGTCTTCCCGTGATGCCTCCGCTTGAGTGACCGAGAAGCTGGGTGACGTCGCCTGCATCGCCGGTACGCTGGCTAGCCGGTCTGCCATCTGCGCCAACTGTTCAACGGTAAATAGGTCGGCTTGTGACCTGATTATCAGTTGCGTCTGCACCGGTAACCGCCGTACAAATTCTTCTTTTGCGATTTCGTCACCCTCGATTGACCGGCCAAGTATACGCTCCATGAGACGTAACAAGTCGGAGGGGCGTTGGTCGGTGATCGGGCCTAGCTTGCGTAGTCGCTGTATGCGCTCGGCCGTGCTCGGTGTACGTCGCTCGACGTACGCCTGTTTCAGATCATCGTAGCATGTAGGCGACGACCCTCTCTCCATTAGGTCCATGACCACATCAGACTGCTCGGCCGTCATGACATTTATGCAGTGGTCAAACATGGTCTGCTGCGCTGTTATCCTATGCAACCGGAACTTCGCCTCGCAGTGTAGAAACCACTTTCGCGGATTGTCCGGCCATATCGCTGGCAGCTTTACCGCCACTGCGTTGACTTCCATGCCTAGCGGTGGATGGGCGGGCATTTCCATTGAAATTCCGGCAGCGGCGAGCAGTTCGCTACTAGCGGCTATCGTTTGCTGCGCGGACAATAGATCGGCCCGTGCAAGATGCACTTGCTGCGCTGTAGGCGGCTCCATTGTAGGTCAGCGCACGGCGTGGTTGGCTTTCTAACTGCGAATTACGACGGTAACTTCGCGTGTCAGTGCTTCCTAACACCAGTATAATGGCGTATATATTGTTGCAAACATCACGTCAGGGTCACCACTATAGAGGTTTGTCTCACTCACTTTATGCACCACACTTTGTGTTAGGATTTACATAATACCGCGTGTCTTTATTTCATCAGATCGATCAACCAACAACTCTCGTCTGCCCACGCGAGACTCTCTAACTTTACATAATAATCAAGGCGGCCTACATCACTTTTCTGCACCTGCCACACACCAAACAGCCATAAACTGTGACACAGGTTGTACTCATGTCTGATCTATCAGCCAAGGTCTTTCGGATACTGGGGTGTCTGTCAGGAAAGTGTGCTGATTTCTACCCCTGGATGAATGAAAGGTGAATTGAATATGTTAGGTGTACATGTACTATCTGTCAAAATAAGTAGTGTATTGGTGTATATTTAGTGCCAGTAGTGTATTGGAACAAATGGTTGGTGTCCAAGTACTATCAGTCAGAACAAGTAGTGTATTGATACATATGATTGGTGTACATTTACTGTCAGTACAAGTAGTGTATTTGGTAGAGAATGAGACGCTTATTTATTTGCTGTCGGTAGGAACAAGATTCAGTCAGAACAAGTAGTATATTGGATACACATGATTGGTGTACATTTACTGTCAGAAGAAGAAGTGAAATGGTGCAGATTCCATAATGAGATCATTGGTGTACATTTACTGTTGGTTGGAACAAGTAATGTATTGGTATGCATGATTGGTGTATGTTTACTCTCAGTCAGAACAAGTAATATTGTTACACATGATCTGTGTACATTTACTGTCCAATCAAAACAAGTAGTCTATTGCCATTGGTACAGATGATGATGGTGAAACAGTTAAAATGCCTTGGCTTTATAAAGATTAATTATTTCCTAAGCTAAACTACCAGTATATTTGATATGTTGTGGCATAATAATGATGTGTGTTACTGTGATATCCATGTTCCAGGTTGTATTTCCCGCTGGTAGAAGTCACTGTTTTAGTCAATGTTTAGTCTTGTTTTCAGTCGTTCTAGTTAGCCTTATTTCTTTGGTAACTGTTTTTCTATGTGAATAAACTGTTGATATATTTTATGTTGGTCTCAATATAAATGAAATTGTGTGTAGTGACATGCAAGATGCTGCAGGTAACATTTTAAAATTTTTGTTGACAGAAATGGGATATGGATAAGAAGGCATTCCCATCATTCAGTTATTAATATTTTAGTGGGAATTGTTTTAGTTTTCCAGGTTGTTTTTCGACATGCTGCATACTGTGGGTGCCTCACAATTTGTCTACATCAGACTACCAGTACACTCACCTGTGTCAGGTCAATCTTCATAGCTAAACTTTCCATCAATTCAATTCGGTTCAGAATAGACATCACAGATCCTTCCCACATCGCAGGATGGGATTACTTGTCTTGCCTTTCCTGGGCCTGAAATATAATTTGTCATGGTTAGTTGATAGCACTAATTCCATAATTACCATAATAGTTGCAAAACTGTGAACATTACATACTGTCAGTAGTTAATTATTGTTATTTAAATTATTACATTGCACTAAACAACAAGGTGTTGTGGTGTGCTACAGAGAGGGGTGATTACAAGTACGAATATTAATGTAATCATGATTACAGTAATTATTGCAATCACAATTACTAATGTAGTCATGATTACAATCATTATTACAATCCCGATTACGGTAACATTTAAGAATATATATATATATATTCACATAATGAATTAAATAAACCCTCATGTTATTATTGTCATCAATGTTATTCAACACAAAATCAAACACAATATAAAAATACAGTCACTGTACACTTCATTAGATTAGATACAAAATAAAGAGAAAAGCCTGCTTGCATTGCCATTGTAGTTCGGACTTCGCCCTCGGGCTAGGTAAACGAAATATGCAGAAAAAATATGATTATTAAAATGGCAATGATTCGATAACAATTGAATTACTGACCTGCTAGCTATAGGGCGAATCAATGAGTCGGCACGCAAACCATGCAATGACAGCAGACCAACATCTAGCACCGCTCTGTTTGTGCATATCACTACAAAATCATCGTCTTCGCCTTCGTACGGTGATGCAAGCACCAACGGCAACGCCATAGGCCAATAGCCATAGGCATAGCCTAGCCCTAGCCCAGGCATGGTAGCTTCCTCGGCGCAGCATGATGACTCAACGTAAACGTGCGCAGACATCGGGACGCAATTTCCACAGGTTCACCACATCACATTACCTAGTCAGGAATCGTTGACAGTCAAAGCGCTGTTGTAATTTTTCCTGAATCCAACGTCAACAAAGTCAAATACGAAGCCGACCTGGGCTGGAGTCTGGAGCGTGACTCGCACACTCGGTGACATTTTACGACTGTCAACGGTTGTTTCCGTGTGGCCTGTCGAACTATACTCTTCGTCTGTGGTTTCCATTTCTCCAAAGATAGACAACTATTACGGAAGTTCAGTAAACCATTAATCGCTAGTAGCAGATCTGGTAAAACTGTCACAAGCGATGCATCCATCTTGTCAACAAGTAAAAAACAGTTCCGGTATTCCGTTATTGCATATTCTCGTTGGTTAGCGTCTCGTGTGTTCGAGAAGTGTGGCGTTTTCCACGATTTTTTGCGTGTTTTGTTGTAATTTCTTTAACTTTTTTATTTGGAACGAACAAAAACACTATTTTGTTGACGTGTGTAAACACTTGTATATATAACAGAGACCCATATCTTTTTTTTCGCTCCAGAATGCCTATTTACGAAATAAATCGCAAAAAATCGAAAATTTACATTGATTAGATATACGTGACTCAAACCACTCGTTTCGACAACAAGATGGCGATACGCAGTGAAGTATTTTGTCGATTTTTGTCTCAAACAAAATCAGTTTTTCAGTTTATCTCATAAATTAGCAGGTATCCGTCACCATTAATGCATAGTTAGATAATATATATTTAAATATACGGCATAACACAAAAGTGCTTCAGTTCTCCTTTAACGCTCACATTCTGCCCGAATTCACTGCGGTTACTTTCCAAATGCTAGATCATTGCATTGAACAGCTTGTGTCCCTGGGCAAAGGAGCTTATATCGCCAAAGCCGACTTGCGAGATGCTTTCCGCATAATTCCGGTCTCACCTCTCGATTATAGACTGTTAGGTTTCAAATTTCAAAGACAAAACTATTTCGATTTGTGTCTCCCCGTGAACGTGAGTCATGCATGCCGAACATTTGAGCTCCTGTCACAGTCACTGCAATGGATTTGCCAACACAAGTTTCACATTTCCCACATGAGTCATATCCTCGATGATTTTATTTTCTTCGGCAAAACACTACCACATTGTCATTCCAGCCTGTCTTGCTTTTTCGAGCTCAGCAATATGGTTAACCTACCCATTAAACAGCCTAAAACAGTGTTCCCTTCAACAACAGTAACACTCCATGGCATCGAAGTTGACACAGTGAATCAAACACTTGCCTTGCCTCCAGACAAGGTGACATCTCTTCGTCAAAAACTCATAAACCTAGTCAAGAGAAAGAAAACCACTCTGAAAGAAATGCAGTCCCTGATTGGGTCACTGAATTTTGTTTGCCGGGCCATAGCACCTGGCCGCGCTTTCCTGCGACGCCTCATTGATTTGACTAGAGGCAAGACAAGAGCCAATCATCGCATCCGCATAACTGTCGAGGCACGCAGGGACATGTCTGCCTGGCTTGAATTCCTACACTCCTTTAATGGTCAGTTGTCTTTCTTACCAACCACATGGATGTCATCAGATGTGTTGCATCCCACAACAGGTGCAAGTGGTTTCGCATATGGGGCTGTTGTGGGGGCTTCATGGTTGCAGAATCAGTTTCCCTGTTCATGGGATTCCAAGCATATTTCCATCAAAGAACTCCTACCGATCGTACTGGCTGTCAGGCGCTGGGGGCCAGTATGGACTAATCAACGTGTCTTTTTTCTTTCAGACAACACAGCAGTTGTGACAGTGATCAACAGGCAAACTGCCAAAGATCCACAACTCATGTATTTGCTTCGGCAATCGATTGTTGCATGCTTGTCTTATAATATGTTTCCGCGCCAAGCACATCCCTGGTAAGACCAATGTTGTTGACGATCTCATCTCCCGGTTGCAGGTCGCATGCGCACGCTCCATTCAGCCCAGCCTAGACGACCCACCAACACCAGTCCCCATTCATTGGCTACCCTGGCACACAACGCCTTGAGTACCATGAATGTTGACTTTGCCCCAAGCAGTGCCAGACGTTACGAGAATAAGTGGACAAGGTTCTTAGCATTTGTACAGAAACTGGATAGGAAAAGGCGCTACATGCCTGCCGCCCCAAAACACCGTAATCGCCTTTGTCCAACACCTTAAAAACGAAGGAAAAGCTCCCAATACGATTAGGAGTTTCCTGTCCGCCATCTCGGAACGTCACAAGGCGTTTGCTACCCTGACCCTACAAATGACTATTTAGTTGCAAAAACAGTCAAGGGAGTAGCCCATGCATGTCCTCACGTAGACCAACGCCAGCCTTTGTCCACCCGAGATTTGTCCATCATCATTAAGTCAGTTCCTACGTCCCGATGCTCGTCCTGCACAGTAATCTTGCTCCGTGCTATGTTTAGTCTAATGTTCTTCGGGTTTCTAAGGATAGGTGACGTAACGGCTAGCCCACACAATCTTTCTGTGCCCCAATGTCGCAATAAACCCTCTAAACTACGTCTGGTTTTCCTGTCATACAAGCACAGTGGTGGCCGCCCCTTCACCCTGGACGTTCTTCCCACAGGCAAAGCAGCTTGCCCTTACCGTAAGATGGTAGACTACATCAATCCCAGGGGCAGGATCAGGGCCCTCTTTTCCGCTATGCCAATAAACTTCCAGTACAGAAAACTGCTTTTGCAAAATATCTTAAAGCAATCATCGCTAACACAGAATTAACAAGCAAGAAAATCTCGCCACACTGTTTTAGAATAGGAGCAGCTACATGAGCAGCTAAGTCAGGTTTCTCCTCCGAACAAATTAAAGTCATGGGGCGCTGGCATTCCAATTCCTACCAGAAATATGTCCGAGTTGCGTCAATCTCTAGCAAACCATATGCGTAAAGTGTGTTTGTGTTTCATGTCTACACGGATGAGCCTACACCAGCCCTTGACTCAGGTTCCTAGCTGCGATAACATCTCGCTCAGCCAACACTGCACTGGACAGTTCACACTTCATTGTCAAGTCCACTCTACACCCGCCCTTGACGCGCGTGCCTAGCCGTGAAGACCCCTCGCCCAATGAAACCTTCACCGACGTATCTACACCGACGAGCAGTAACAAAACAATGACAGTGAAGCAGACCGCCATCGTGAGAGTGAGCTACACCGTCAACAGAGGGATGGTCGTGAGGCGACTTCTCCCCTCTGTTGGTGGAAGCATGGTTGTGCTGTCATTTGGCGACTTACCCTTAAGTCTGTGGAGGGTCAGTCATGTTGCGATACAACCCTACACGAACCCGGCCCGCTGTGTCAGCCAGACTTCAGATATTTCTGGGTACGAGACAAAATTTGACATTAGCCATGGACTAATACACCTTTCATCATGTTGCGTGTGGTAGAAAATGGTCATAGCAAGTGCCAATATTTCACAATTGTGTATTGAACACAACTAAATAGTATCTACTGTGGCTCCGGCCAAATGTTGCGCAGCGCTATAGTGGTGGTTGGCCCACCACCTGCACACAGGTGGGGCCGGGGGGTTTATTCCCCGACTTGTGTGTATATCATTGTAAATACTCTAGGTAGCACTACATACATATAATTATGTATGCTTGTCTGCACATAGGTATCTTTTCTTTCTTTGTATGCGGTCGCTTTGTATAAGAGCAGCAAGGATTTTTGGTAAAGACTGTCTTCGGCAGTTGCTAGCTACAGTAGAAAATATCACTAATGTTAAATCTTATCTGGTATTGTTTGTACTTGTTATACACACCAGCTTAATCAGTAATGTACCAGGCTGTGAACAATTTGTGCCAGACTTTGTCACTATTATTGTGTGCAAAGCGGCAATCGTTGTTGGGTATGAATAAAATTGGATTGCCCGTTACCAACCTACCAAGTAGTTGGTGTATTTATACAAACAGAGAAAGTTCTGCATGAGCGTGTCCCCATTTCATTGTAAAAACTAATACACCGGGAGTCGACGGGGCATCGAGCTGCGAAAAACACACGATAAGTGTTTTTTTCGAATTTAAGAATTTATCTCTAGTATATCCATTAAAATCGGGTTTCGAATAATGCAACAAACCTCTAACGTGCACGAACACATTTGCAGAGTGCTGTAAATATAATGCTAATTGTTTCTGTCATTTCAAAACAACACGACATTTGATCAGTGATCTTTCTCTTCTCCGTGCAGATGAAAGCAAAAACAACCGGTGGTGTGAAGACGTACGTGCGTGGTTGCGGTGACGCTGGAACCGTCGACTGCTCCGTAGCTCAATCGCAAAACGTACAGTGCAGTGGCGATGTAAGTCAGACGCAAGACTTTGTCGTTGGGCTGCAGCAATATATGGCAGTTTATTTCTCCTAAATGATGATACATCTAGGCTCATTCCCGTATAATTAAATTACCTTTACTTAGACGGCATTTTCAAAATAAATTAAGCAACACTATATCGACACATTACATAATGGATAGTCACACACATAATAATATATGTTATTTATAAAATGCCCTATATCCAGAATAAAAGTTCTATTGAGGAACGCAATTAATGCTAGATTGTTAAAAATTAAACAGTAATACATGGCATACATCTTTACAATAGTCGTGCTTACAGAGTTAATATATTAGATAAGAAGTATATGTAAAAATATTTGTATATTTTATTAAATGTAATGATGCAAAGCTACATTTTAAATACTGTAAAGTATTTAAAACTAGTTGAGCGTAAAGAATTATCTAGAATAAAGTAAACATAAAATACAGTTAGGTAGAAATAATGTAGATGGCAATGTTGACCACTAGACAAAATATTTCGTGTTTATTTGGTAAAATAAAATTATACACGGAAATTTAAATGTAAAGTCTTGATCATGATACTCCATCCACTGATACGACGTTGTTATATTGTAGATTTGTGGTGAATGCTGCATCGGTGATAAGTGCAACGCATCCGGAACCGATTCCAACATGGCCGCCGTCAGCGTTCTGCTTCTTGCCGCCAGTCTCTGGATGGCGCTGTCGCAGCGATGCTAAGTCGCGTAGCTCAACCGGATCATGCTGTAAAACCTCAGATGAAAACATTTTAATTGAACCCTAGCTGTTCGACCAAACTTAGACTACACCATTTGTTAATGCACCGACCTTCAAAAATAATCTGAACATTGCCATATCAAATATGAGATCACATACATATATGACAACACATTACCGAATAATCATTTGAGGTTTAAGGCAGTAGCTACTCTATGTCGAATACGTGTGTTCTGCTTTGTTAACGTGTAAATAAAGTGGATCGGATGCAACAGCATCGTCGTAATAATTACATATTCGCAACAAAGAGTTGGTTCTAGCATGCACGATCACAACATTAAATGTGCCAATGTAAAGCTGATGGCTTGTGTATTGTTTACCCTTTTCTTTACTATTGATACTATTGCACGAAGACGTAATCCGAGCCCAATTAATACTAAATTTGCTGAGTTGTAGTAAAACATGTGTTGATTTATCGTGATCACTAAAAGCGTTCACCGTGAAACATAAGACTGAAAGCTCGATGAATTTGTTGCACATATTGAAGCCGACGAATGCATCAGTTCAGCGCAGTATAATATGCTTCACGTAGAAATGCTTACATTTAGCATGCTGACGTATTGCCCGCTATTATGCAGCCTCCACATTTGATATAGTATCCCTCGGCCAAGTGTGCTTTGTAGCGATTCGGCGTTTGTTTGTTTGCATTTTTGTTGGTCCGTTTCCAACGAGCGTGTGTCAAGTCTTTCACAACCGAGTGTTCTCACCGTTTGACCTGTCCTTCTAGCAAGCGTGTAGACATTCGTGAGAAATGAAAAACATATACATGAATTATAATATTCCCAAATAATCGTCAATAACTGCTGCTACTGATGTTATTGATGACTGTCAAAATTAGTAATCAGAAATTCCTGACATTTGTCAGACCCAACAAACTGTTGATTGAATATCGTTGAATATCGTTGAATAGTCTCAACGAAAACAATACTCAGGTCTGTGAATACTGACGTGACTCTAGTACTTTACACCTATGTTCCATGTGGATTGTACTGTCTAGTGTTAGCAAATGCGGTACTTTTGTTGTTTAATTTTTGTTTACTTATTTATACTTATTGATATTTTAAAGGATAAGTTTATTTAATTATACGTGTGAGTTTGTTCGATGCAGCTAAAGTACCATTGTAAACCCACCTGCACGCTGCCGGTACGAGGGCAAGCACCTTGGCTGGATCCGTGCAGGTAACGTGCCGGGTGGGCGACTTTGTCTGCTCAACCGATCAACTTCCAAGTTCTACGCTTGCGAACATTCGCCGTTATTTGCGCAGCGCTTCCAGGCGTGGGGCTTGGACGAAGATGGATTGTTGACCTGTTAATTTTTTAAAGCGTAACATTCTGTTTCACGGGGGGGGGGGCGAAGGACGCATTTTGCATCTGAGTAGCCTAGTCTCACTGGGTTCATTCGTTCACGATTCGATTCGTCACATAGCGCTGTTGTCGTCTTGGTATCTATTGATTTCGATGAATGATCGCTAATGTGGTTGTTTCCAAATGTGCGAAATGTAATTGACTGCGACTTTTCATTGGGTATGATGTAGTGTGAGGATCGAATGTATTATGTTAATTTGGTGAATTTGAATACACGTGGATTTAATGGTTGAAACTGTTCTTGTGTTAATGTTTGTTTGCACGGAAAAGAAACCAGATATATCATAGATGTAGCATCATAGACGAGGATTGGCAAAAATATTATATAACAACTGAACATGATCGTTCCATATGTTTATGATAAGATGCCAAATATCGAATATGATCAGTAATGTTGTTATATAGTGTTCCATGCGAGTCTATGAAATATGAATTTCGGCTGGATAGTGTCCGTGTTGTTAAAGGGAATGTACGTGATCCGATCGACTGTTTTACGGGTCATTGCAATACTGACTGAATTGATTAATATTTATAACATATCTTTGATTTAAAAACAATATCCATTCTCAAACCCAGTAAAAATTCAATTGTACCCGATTATAGATCAAAAGGGAACATCGTGTGTCAGCTCATTTGTTCTTTTATGCAGACGTTAAACGGAATAAAAACGACGATTTCTTGAAATCATATATTTCACAAAATTTCTATTAGAATTCAATTAATAAATAGTTCCAAATTCTATTCTGTTCTACCGTTCTTTCTCTTTTATGCATATTTTCCTCACGATTATCGGCAAGCTTCGATGTAACGTCACTGGTGACTTGAAAGCGCAACGAGACTGCAACTTTCCATTCATTCACCTGTTTGGAGCGGTAGTGGTTGTTTCGAAGCGAGCGTCAGAATGGTTTATAGTGCGGCATTCGATTGTAACGCAAACAGTAGTAAGAATATAGTAACACGTAGTTCGTTTAAGTTCCATACGCAGCCAACTTTGCTAAAGAAATGCCTCACTAAAATGAAGCCTGCAAACTTAAAGTCGACGAAACACAGCCGGCTTTTCTCGACTCACTTCAACCGCGACACAGAGAAGATGGCAACTCTGGGTTATCCTGGTACTCAAATATCTACGAAAGAGTAGTAGTGGGAGCTACGTCGCTGCCATCAATCCGTAGAACCCGAACGCAGGCAGCGACGACCGCTTCGCTCGGATCGAAGGCAAGCGGCCTCGCAAACGGATCGTCAGCGGTAGTGCGATCTTTTACTTTCTGACCAAACCATGAAACCGACCACCCAGAGCCGCAAAACTTCTCGTCATATATCTGCCATACATATACACATACACGTTTTCATGGTTACGTCAGAAAGTAAAGGATCTATGGATACGCGAAGATGCTTATGCGTATCACTTGCCGCTAGCGGTTCGAAATCGTAACGTGTTACTTGGTATTCCGGAAAATTGCCATAGCAACCATTCGCCAAAGCGATGCAAGTGAAACTATGTCGAAGCAGAGCTTAGATATCACTGACTGGATGAAAACTAAGGTCACGTCACAAAACAACGTGATCGCCCAATTCATTAACTTCGAATGTTACGCGCGCGCTTGGCGAGTTAAACACATTAAACATCTATGCATAGATTTTATAATAAATTTCCATGAACATAGTATTGTTTGGAATTATTCATTAATTGGATTTTAATGGAAATATACTTAAAGATGTAATATAAAGTGATTTTAAGCAATCGCTATTTATATTCCGTTTAATGTCGGCATAAAAGAACACCAGAGCGGACACACGATACTCCCTTAGATCCACAATTGGGTGCAATTGAATTTCAATTGGGTTAAGGTTTGGATATTATTGTTTAACTAACCAAGATCTTACTAATAAATTAAGTCAGTATTACAATCAGTCAATCGGTTATGAAAGGAAAAATTAAAGGGCAGAGTACATTTTTTGGGTATAATATTGCTGATCATGTTCGAAATTTGGCTAAAACATATGGACCGATCACGTTCAAATGAGATGTAGCATTTCAGCTAATCCTAGTCTATGAAGCTACGTCTATGATAGATCCTGATTTCTTCTCCGTGCAAACAAACATTAACACGTGAACACTTTCAACCATTAAATCCACGTTTATTCAAATTCACCAAACAAACACAATGCATTAGATCGTCAGACCCAATGAAAAGTCGCACATTTGGAAACAACCACATCAGCGATCATTCATCGAAATCAA
Organism: Lamellibrachia satsuma; assembly: GCA_033239005.1. Lineage (NCBI taxonomy): Eukaryota > Metazoa > Annelida > Polychaeta > Sabellida > Siboglinidae > Lamellibrachia > Lamellibrachia satsuma. Next base: position 11,486,516 of record BSQZ01000004.1, read on the forward strand.
TAGATACCAAGACGACAATAACGCTATGTGACGAATCGAATCGTGAACGAATGAATCCAGTGAGACTAAGTTATTCAAACACCAAATTCGTCCTTCGCCCCCGTGAAAGAGAATGTTACGCTTCAAACAAATTATCGGATCAACAATCCATCTTCGTCAAGCCCCACGCCTGGAAGCACTGCGCAAATAACGGCAAATGTTCGCTAGCGTGGAACTTAGAAGGTGATCGGTTGAGCAGACAAAGTCGCCCACCCAGCTCGTTGCCTGCACGGATCCGGTCAAGGCGCGGGCTCTCGTAATGGCAGCGTGCAGGTGGGTTTAAAATGGTACTTTAGCTGCATCGAACAAACTCACACGTATAATTAAATTAACTTATCCTTTAAAACATCAATAAGTATAATTAACGCAACCAAATAAAACAACAAAACTACCACATTTGCTAACACTATACAGTACAATCCACATGGGACATGGGTGTAAAGTACTAGAATCCCGTCAATATTCAAAGACCTGAGTGTTGTTTTCGTAGAGACTATTCAACGTACCGTTTGTTGGGTCTGACACATGTCAGGAATATCTGATTATTAATTTTAACACTGACAGAAGTAACATCAGTAGTAGCAGTTATTGACGATTATTTGGGAATGTTATAATTCATGTATATATTTTTCATTTCTCGGGAATGTCTACGCGCTTGAAAGAAGGACAGGTCAAACGGGGAGAACACTCGGTTGTGAAAGACTTGACACACGCTCGTTGCACAAATTGGAAACGGACCAGCAAAACTGCAAACCAACAAACGCCGAATCGCTACAAAGCACACTTGGCCGAGCGATATTAAGAGTGATACGTCAGAATGCTAAATGTAAGTATTTCTACGTGTAGCATATTATATTGCGATGAACTGATGCATTCGTCGGTTTCAACATGTGCAACAAATTCATCGAGCTTTCAGTCCAATGTTTCACGGTGAACGCTTTTAGTGATCACAATAAACCAACACATGTTTTACTACAACTCAGCAAATTTAGTATTAATTGGGCTCGGATTACGTCTGCGTAAACAATACACAAGTCATCAGCTTTAGTGTTGCGATCGTACACACTAGCACCGACGCTTTGTTGCGAATATGTAATTATTACGACGATGGTGTTGCATCCGAGCACCTCATGTAAACTTTAACAAAGTAAAACATACGTATTCGACATAGAGTAGCTAGTGCCATAAAAACTCAAATGATTATTCGGTAATTTGTTATAATATATATATATATATATATATATATATATATATATATATATATATATATATATATATATATATATATATATATATATATATATATATATATATATATATATATATATATATATATATATATATATATATATATATATATATATATATATATAATATATATATATATATATATATATATATATGTATATATGTATATATATTTATGTATATATATATATATATATATATATATATATATATATATATAAATATATATATACATGTATATATATATATATATGTGTGTGTGCGTGCGTGCGTGCGTGCGTGTGTGATCTCATATTTGATATGCAATGTTCAGTTTATTTTTGAAGATCGGTGCATTAACAAATGGTGTAGTCTAAGTTTGGTCGAACAGCTAGGGTCCAATTAAAATGTTTTCATCTGAGGTTTTATAGCATGATCCGGTTGAGCTACGCGACTTAGCATCGTTGCGACAGCGCCATCCAGAGACTGGCGGCAAGAAGCAGAACGCTGACGGCGGCCATGTTGGAATCGGTTCCGGATGCGTTGCACTTATCACCGATGCAGCATTCACCACAAATCTACAATATAACAACGTCGTATCAGTGTATCGAGTATTATTTTCAAGACTTTACATTTAAATTTCCATGTACAATTTTATTTTACCAAATAAATACGAAATATTTTTTGTCTAGTGGTCAACATTGCCATCTACATTATTTCTACCTAATTGTATTTTATGATTACTTTATTCTAAATAATTCCTATTGCTTGACTAGTTTTAAAAACTTTACAGTATTTAAAATGAAGCTTTGCATCATTACATTTAATAAAATATACGAATGTTTTTACATAGACTTCTTATCTAATATATTAGCTCTGTAAGCACGACTTTTGTGAAGATGTATGCTATGTATTACTATTTAATTTTTAACAATCTAGCATTAATTGCGTTCTTCAATAGAACTTTTTTTGCGGATTTAGGGCGTTTTATAAATAACAGATATCATTATGTGTACGACTGTCCATTATGCAATGTGTCGATATATTGTTGTTTAATTTATTTTGAAAATGCCTTCTAAGTAAAGGTAATTTAATTATACGGGAATGAGCCTAGATGTATCATCATTTAAAAGAAATAAACTGCCATATATTGCTGCAGCCCAACGAACAAGTCTTGCGTCTGACTTACATCGCCACTGCACTGTACGTCTTGCGATTGAGCTACGGAGCAGTCGACAGTTCCAGCGTCACCGCAACCACGCACGTACGTCTTCACACCACCGGTTGTTTTCACCTTCATCTGCACGGAGAAGAGAAAGATCACTGATCAAATGCCGTGTTGTTTTGAAATGACAGAAACAATTAGCATTATATTTACTGCACTCTGCAAATGTGTTCGTGTACGTTAGAGGTTTGTTGCATTATTCGAAACCCGATTTGAACGGATATTCTAGAGACAAATTCTTAAATTCGAAAAACACTTATCGCTTGTCGCCTTTGCATGTACGTGGTTAGGCGTATATTTTTCGAATCCTCATTAATTCACCAATTCCATGCACAAATTCTGTACCTAAGTTAATTTAAAATAAACACGCATGTATTTAAAGGTAAGATTGCGAGGCTCTGATGAACACATTTTTTAGAATCAACAAATGGTCAGAAATTCACGACACCGAATAAGTAAAACTAACATACCCAGCATGCATCGTTGCCGCCACACATTGTCGTGCTGTAGTTGGCAGCTGTGGCATCCAACCCGCACTCTGCTTGCGTTTGCCAGTCTTCTAACCCGTTGCCGCACTCGTAACACAGAACTGTGGAAGACAAGCCAAATTATTTCCAACGCGTCATCTTAACATCATCTGCAACATGTATTTTCTTAACTCACTTCTTAAGGCAACTGTTCGAATACTGCAGCCCGACGAGTAGTCAGATCAAACGCATAACTGCATAAAATGGTCCTCTCCATAAAGCCACTTAATCAAAATAAATTGATGTTCAGGCAAAATGAGAGGAAATACAGACAACTCAACGCTTAAAAGGAAGAACTTTGAAAAATTCGTTCTGGTCTGAACCGCTTGGTATAAACGCATTAACATGAGGAATACCGGATATATTTAAGAATTTGCCCAAATACCATCATGTTCCTTATAGCGAGGTACAATGCATATATTATTTGGTCGGTGCCAAATCTAATCTACTTACAGCCGCATGTTTTCTCTTCAGTGACCTGGAATTTCGCGTTGCAAGTCACACACACCGGCTTCTCGTCCTCAGCTTCAGCACAGTTAGTCAGGGAGCTCGTGTCTGAAGGTCAATAACGAAACGGTAACGTATACGTATAACGTATAACAGGACAAGAATTGCAGTGCCGCTCTTCTGTAACTCGTGGGACTGTGGATTATAAACTAATACTCGGTCAGAAAGGAACGCACTATCTTCGAGATTGATGCATTAAAGTAAAACGTTACTGACCAAGGAAGTCAAAGTAGAGAGGACTGAAATAATTAAAGCTAATGGATAGAATGCATGTCGATGAAAACAAGAAAAGGAATTGAAGAATTGTCACCATGCACAAGTAGATACTCACCGAGACACGCAGTCTTGGTGTCGTTGAGGACATAGTTGCTGTTACACACGAGACACTCAGCGCGCGCAGTCGTCGATGGTGCGCTGGAGCAGTAGCGGCAGTTGGCAAACGCCAGAGTGGAACAGACTGCCAACAAGCAACCATTACGTCAAATCAACTGACAAACATTGTAGCCGTTGTTGTTGATATATTAAGCGGCTGATACTTTTAAGTAGTGTTGCAAACGATCGTCAAGAAATAAACGAACCGCAAACTATGTCTGTTTTTTATAGCAGTTGTAGGATTTCTTATGAAATCAATCGGTGTTGTAGTATGATTTCAGTGTTTATTCTGAACTGACCTGTACATGATAATTTATCTCCGGCCAGACCATAGCCAAGATCGCATTCGCTGCAAGTGACGACTGAATTACTTGAGCTGCATTTAGCGCAGTTGCTTGGGCATGCTGAAACACGACGACGTAAAAAGTATACGACTGATTGTAGTTAAATGTGGTAATATATGCAAAAAACGTTAAGAATGTTGCAGGACTCATCTTTTGGACGGCTATGCAAAAATATACGTTGCCCCCCCGTCCCGCTCGCAAAAACTAACTTCGTAGAACCCTCCCCACAATTTTTATCAGCTTCCAACACTCATGGCTACACATGAAGTAAAGAAATAGAGAACGTTGTGAAAACGAACAAAGCACCCTTACCGACACAAGTGTTATCGTCAGACTTCATTCCGTATCGGTCCGCGCATTTGGAGCATTGTGTGTTTCCATTGCTCTCAGAACATTCCACGCAGTATCTACTGCACGCTGCAACAATGCGTTAAATTACTGACCCCGTAGACAGCCAAACCAACCTCTGTCGGAATATTATGTAATATCTGAAATCTGTTTCGTATTGATATATATTTTTTTATTTTATGATATCATCTCCTTTGCATCGTAGTAGTTTTGTATCTAACTGTACTGGCTTCGCAGAAGATATCATTAACAGTACGTTACGTTTGATATAGAGTTTATTTTCTATGGGTGAAACTTACCACCACACGTGCCAGTGTTCTTAATGAACTCGGCGTTGCAGGTATCGCATGCCGCAATTCCAGTCGTGGAATCGGCAGTACAGGTAGCGCAGTTGTCAGGACACTCTGCAGTCACAATCAAATTAAAATGTTTCGTTCCAGCTGACCCTTATTGCAGTAGAACAGTGACACAATCAACAACACTGTGCATTTCGTAATGTTTGAATAAGATCTCAGGATGTGTGGGTATAAATGATTATGTCCACAGCAAAAAACATAGTCAGGTGTTCTCGAAGCAGTGAGTAGTTACCGGTTCGACGTCTCGCAGAAAACCATTACAAGATCAGCATATAGCGAACTATAACAATAAAGTGGGTCGAGGACAAAGCGGTGTCTTCGTTACAAGGGCTTATACTCACGAACACAGTCGTTGTTGATGCCGCTTGTCCAGCCTGCAATACAATTGCCGGCTGTACACTGTCCCGCCACGGTACAGGCCGAGCAGTGAGGGTCGCATTCTACAACACGACATCACTCAATGTTTTACATGTGTCATTTGTAAAATTAACAATTTACGCACACATATATATATATATATATATATATATATATATATATATATATATATATATATATATATATATATATATATATATATATATATATATATATATATATATATATATATATATATATATATATATATATATATATATATATCTGTATATATATATATATACATATATCAGTATATATAAATATATATATATATATATATATATATATATATATATATAGATATATATATATATATATATACAGATATATATATATATATATATATATATATATATATATATATATATATATATATATATATATATATATATATATATATACACAACCACACACACACACACACACACACACACACACCACACACACACACACACACACACACACACACACACACACACACACACACACACACACACACACACACACACACACACACACACACACACACACACACACACACACACACACACACACACACACACACACACAAACGACAACTCCTTCATATGGTCATAATATTATGGAGCACCCGTCTTTGCTTCTTATTTACGCAGACATTGGGCGTGATATTTTGCAGCTGAAAACAAGATGACTACTCACGGACACAGTCGTTGTTTGTTCCGGCCATGTAGCCGGTTGCACACTGTCCAGCTGTGCATTGTCCCGCCACCGTGCATGCATTGCAGTTGGCAGCACAAGCTGGAAGTAACATATGATTATACATCATTATTCTCAGACGTAAAGAATAAATGTATAACCTGATCCTAGTCGTGGTAACTATTTCATAATCCCAAAATCTAAATGGTTTAGCAATCTCAAAATCAGTATATGACTTTAAAATTGTCTACAGACGCTAAAGAACTAAGGAAGGGGTAAGCACTGTTTAAAAGACTAATCTACAGGTGATTACGAATTTGTAATATATATACGACTGACCTAACAATAACAGGGTTTTAATTCCAAAGGGTTGGTGCGACAACCCAGAAAGCGATTGTTCCAATGTTTGTTTAAAATGTGGAAAAAAAATGATCTTAACTATATTATTTAAGATATGTAGGCTTTCCTGCAGGAGTGAGGAATGAAAGTGAAAGAAACCAACTAACAGCCCTTTTGTACACGTTGAAACTTTGTGATGCCCTTAGTAGCAATATTGTGAAAATGGCTATTGCCATTTGCGCCACCTGAAGTTGCTGGTGTGGCATTTCAGCTTAGGATAGTTGTAGGGCAAAAACATTTAATTTCGTCACCCTGTGTATGTCAACAAATAAAAAGAAACTGTTTTATCGGCATTTAGCTCTGCACTTGACCATCCAGTGAAAAACATCTTGCAGTCAATCCTTGAGCTGGCTTAGGGAGCTACTAATATGTGGGGTAACCATCTCCATAAAAGTGGCAACTCAAGTTGTGACATTGGATAACTTAGCTGAGCGGAGTTGTGCAGAGAGCAGAAAGTAGTGTTCGGAATATGTCTGAAATCCCCTACGTATCAGCTAAACAATGAAAATATGTGTACTTTCCGTTTAAAATTAAGCGTAAATGCAACAAATATATTGGAAGCATTGTCAAACTCACCGACGCAATTATTGCTTGTTCCGTCCGTGTAGCCGGCCGCACATTGTCCAGCAGTGCATTGTCCTGCTACGGTGCAGGCAACGCAGTTCGCAGCGCACTCTAAAATTAAAGCTTTACGAATGAGTGTACAAATTAACGCCGTTCACTTTTCAGCACCAACATAGTGCCAAGTGTTGAAAACATTCCGTTTTTTCATCGGAGGAGAACTAATTAATAGAACATACTGATAATGACACGGCATGCAAATGCGCGTACAGGTGTCAATGTGTAGAGCCTACAATGTCCGAAGCCACCAGACGTGCAATGTAACGGAATCGCATAAGCTTAACGGTAAGTGGTCATCTAAATGCAGATATGTATTACAGCGTAATTCCAACAAGACATGCGTTATACAGAAAGTAATCTACGACACGACATATAGTTTTTATAGCAAGCAGATTACACTTCGTACTTACGGACACAGTCGTTGTTTGTCCCATCCATCCAACCGGCCTCGCACTGACCGGAAGTACACTGACCCGCTACCGTACACGTGGTGCAGTGGGCGGCGCATGCTACAACATTCACGATACAAACAGAGTGAAAAGGTTCCATCGTAGCTGGATGACAATGAACATCGTCACGAGGAAAACCACTAAGAACAACTCAAGGCAGGATTTATTTTAAATATGTTATAATAACACAATGAAATGGTATTCAATTAATTGTATGTTGATGTATGCCAATCGTTGATAATATTCTGGTCTTCTAATGTAAAACATGTAGTCGATTTTGGTTTTGAAAGTCCAGCCACATTTACCTGAACATACTGTAGAACCAAGCATCTTGTAACCATTGTGGCATTGAGATAATGTGCACGCGCCCGTCGAATCACAAGTATCGCAGTTGGGATTGCAGGCTGTAAACAAAGGAAATATGCAAACGTTTTACGTCAGGGTAATATTGCCAGGCATGGCTACAGCGCGTAATACTCTACATCCATCCATCTATTCATCCGCCCTTGTGTGCGTGCACGCGCGCGCGTGTGCGTGCGTATGCGCGTGTGTGCTGGCGTATGCGGGCGTGCGTGTATGTGTGCGTGCGTGTCATTTGTCCGACGATGGTGTGGCGTATTTTTCTTGTGGATGTTGTCGTTAGGACATAATTCACAGCAACTTAGATAAATTCATCATTATCATTAACACAAAACAAAAAAATTACACGGCTGCTAAACAAATATTGATATAGTTACCAGCATCACATTTAATAGCACCCAACGTACGTGGAAGTTGGTAGCCCAAGGTGAACACCGTGTCGATATTAACGTTTTTTTGTTTCGCAACAGCAAATCTAAAATGTACTCGTAAGTTCTGATGCCGGAAATGTATATTATACTCGCAAGCAACACGCGTACAAACAACGACTGAAATTTATTTACTGGCATCCGTCAAAACCCAACAGTCAGTTGTACTCTGCTCTATTTAATTTTTATTTCTAAATCAACCTTTCCATTCCAATATCGCAGTAGCCGAATCAAGCTGTTTACCATTAAGACAATAATGGAAATGCAGGTACCGTGGTTATAAATGACATAGACACACTCACCGACACAATCATTGTTTGTTCCGTCCCTATATCCGGCTGCACACGATCCAGAAGTGCACTGTCCCGCCACCGTGCATGCATCGCAGTTGGCAGCACAAGCTGAAATCAACGATACTTATATATTTTTTGTCTCGTAACTAAAACAAATGTAAAAAGATATCGTTGCAGCTGGAACATAATTATTTCAGAACATTTCTGTATATCGAAGCGTCACATTTACTAGCACCGGCAACTGCGCGAGCTAAGCAATTTTAACCTTATGATTGGTATCAATACATCGAAAACGTGTCTGTAAGTTCTGATACAAGAACTCAACATGTGTATGCATCGAAGCAACGAATTTATTTCAAAATTGAATCTAGATAACCAAAACATTTCACTGTTACAGTTAAATCATTCTATAAGATTCAGAGATTTAATGGTTGTGGACATATACCATATTCATAGCACATATACCTACACTGTCCATGGAAGCTTCACATTTACTAGCTCCACCGATTTGCAAACTACAGAGAGTTGCTGGCACAAGTTGAAAACCATATCGATATTAATATTGTGGCGAGGTGATCCATGATATAGACACACTCACCGGCACAATCATTGTTTGTTCCGTCCATATATCCGGTTGCACACGATCCAGAGGTGCATTGTCCCGCCACCGTGCATGCATCGCAGTTGGCAGCACAAGCTGAAATTAACAATACTTATATATTTTCTGTCTCGTAGCTAAACACAAATATATAACGATTTCGTTGCAAATGGAATATAATTATTTCAGAACATTTCTGTATATCGAAGCGTCACATTTACTAGCACCGGCAGCAAGCTTAGCAATTGATAGCACAAACCCGTGTCGATTTTACCCTCATGATTGGTATCAACACATCGAAAACGTGTCAGTAAGTTTTGATACAAGAACTGAAAATGTCCATGCATCGAACCAGCGAAGTTATTTCAAAATTGAATCTAGATAAAAAAATTCACGGTTCCAATCAAATCAATCTGTAAGATTCAGAGATTTATTGGTTGTGGACATATACCATATTCATAGCACATATATCCAACTTACTTACACTGTACATCGAAACGTCACATTTACTAGCTCCCACCGATTTACAAACTACAGACAGTTGTTGGCACAAGCTGAAAACCGTGTCGACATTAATGTTGTGGCGAGGTGATCAATGGTCTTCTCGATACTGTTCTGTGCTCTCTGTCGTTTTAACTCATAAGTCGTGTAAATATATATCGCCGTAACCCAGCGGCTTGTCGACTTTGAAAAGGCTTTCGACAGCATTCACATAGAATCTATCTGGCATATACTCCGGCACTATGGAATCCCCCCAAGATTGTGAGCATAATCAAACGGCTATATGACGATTTCAGGACCAAGGTCATTTGCGGCCAATACCTGACAGAAGATTTTGAAATCAAGACCGGAGTGAAAAAGATGCATTCTATCCCCATTCTTCTTCTGCCTCGGGATCGACTGGGTAATGAAGGAAAGAGCACTAGGAGACAAAAGCGGCATCAAAATGGACCTTCACAGAAACATTATGTGATCTAGACTTTGCAGACGACATATCTGTTCTGTCGCACCGCTACAGTGACATCCAAAGGAAAAGCGATGAACTTGCAAGAAATGCTCGGACACGTCTGAAGAATGCCACTGACATCCATTCCAAGAGTGGCCAAGCGCTGGACCCCTGGTGGCAAGAGAGCGAGGGGTAGACCCAAGGAAACGTGTAGGAGATCAGTAGAGCGGGAGATGAAGGCTCTCGGGTGGAATTGGGGCCAGGTGACGAAGCTTGCAACGGACAGGCAACATTGGCGTTCTTTCGTGTCGGCCTTATGTTTGATCCCGCACGAAGAGGATTAAGTAAGTAAGTAAGTAAGTAACCCAGTGAAGTGAAACTGATTGCCGCCAAGACTTTGCTGGAAATGTTGGTTCCATTATTAAAAATGACATAGACGCACTCACCGGCACAATCATTGTTTGTTCCGTCCATATATCCGGTTGCACACGATCCAGAGGTGCATTGTGCCGCCACCGTGCATGCATCGCAGTTGGCAGCACAAGCTGAAATCAACAATACTTATATATCTTCTGTATCTTAACTAAAGACAAATGTATAACGAAAACGTGTCAGTAAGTTTTGATACAAGAACTGAACATGTCTATGCATCGAACCAGCGAAGTTATTTCAAAATTGAATCTAGATAAAAAAAATTCACGGTTCCAATCAAATCAATCTGTAAGATTCAGAGATTTAATGGTTGTGTATATATATACCATATTCAGAGCATATAATATTCAACTTACTTACACTGTACGTCGAAACGTCACATTTACTAGCTCCCACCGATTTACAAACTACAGACAGTTGTTGGCACAAGCTGAAAACCGTGTCGACATTAATGTTGTGGCGAGGTGATCAATGGTCTTCTCGATACTGTTCTTTGCTCTCTGTCGTTTTAACTCATAAGTCGTGTAAATATATATCGCAGCAACCCAGTGAAGTGAAACTGGTTGCGGTCAAGACGTTGCTGGAAATGTTGGTTCCGTTATTAAAAATGACATAGACGCACTCACCGGCACAATCATTGTTTGATCCGTCCACATATCCGGATGCACACGATCCAGAGGTGCATTGTCCCGCCACCGTGCATGCATCGCAGTTGGCAGCACAAGCTGAAATCAACGATTCTTATATATTTTTGTCTCGTAGCTAAAACAAATGTATAAAGATATCGTTGCAGCTGGAACATAATTATTTCAAACATTTCTGTATATCGAAGCGTCACATTTACTAGCACCGACAACGGCGCGAGCTAAGCAATTAACAGCACAAACCCGTGTCGATGTTAACCTTATCATTGGTATCAACACATCGAAAACGTGTCAGTAAGTTCTGATACAAGAACTGAACATGTCTATACATCGAAGCAGCGAATGTATTTCAAAATTGAATCTAGATAAAAAAACATTTCACTGTTACAGTTAAATCAATCTATAAGATTCAGAGATTTAATGGCTGTGGACATATACCATATTCATAGCACATATATCCAACTTACCTACACTGTCCATGGAAGCTTCATATTTACTAGCTCCACCGATTTGCAAACTACAGAGAGTTGCTGGCACAAGTTGAAAACCATGTCGATATTAATATTGTGGCGAGGTGATCCATGGTCACCTCGACCCAGTTTTGTGCTGTCTGTCATTTTAACTTATAAATCACATAAATCAGTATCGCCGTAACCCAGTGAAGTGAAACTGATTGCGGTCAAGACGTAGCTGGAAATGTATGTTCCGATATTACAAATGATATAGACACACTCACCGGCACAATCATTGTTTGTTCCGTCCATATATCCGGTTGCACACGATCCAGAGGTGCATTGTCCCGCCACCGTGCATGCATCGCAGTTGGCAGCACAAGCTGAAATCAACGATACTTATATATTTTTGTCTCGTGGCTAAAACAGATGTATAAAGATATCGTTGCAGCTGGAACATAATTATTTCATAACATTTCTGTATATCGAAGCGTCACATGTACTAGCAATGGCAACGGCGCGAGCTAAGCAATTAATAGCACATACCCGTGTCGATTTTAACCTTATGATTGGTTTCAACACATCGAAAACGTGTCAGTAAGTTCTGATACAAGAACTGAACATGTCTATACATCGAAACAGCGAATTTATTTCAAAATTGAAACTAGATAGACAGAACATTTCACGGTTGCAGTTAAATATATCTGTAAGATTCAGAGATTTAATGGCTGTGGACATATACCATATTCATAGCACATATATCCAACTTACTTACACTGTCCATGGAAGCGTCACATTTATTAGCTCCACCGATTTGCAAAATACAGAGAGTTGTTGGCACACGTTGAAAACCATGTCGATATTAATATTGTGGCGAGGTGATCCATGGTTACCTTGACCCAGTTCTGTGCTGTCTGTCATTTTAACTTATAAATCACATAGATCAGTATCGCCGTAGCCCAGTGAAGTGAAACTGATTGCGGTCAAGACGTAGCTGGAAATGTATGTTCCGATATTAAAAATGATATAGACACACTCACCGGCACAATCATTGTTTGTTCCGTCCATATATCCGGTTGCACACGATCCAGAGGTGCATTGTCCCGCCACCGTGCATGCATCGCAGTTGGAAGCACAAGCTGAAATCAACGATACTTATATATTTTTGTCTCGTGGCTAAAACAAATGTTTAAAGATATCGTTGCAGCTGGAACATAATTATTTCATAACATTTCTGTATATCGAAGCATCACATTTATTGGCACCGGCAACGGTGCGAACTAAGCAATTGATAGCGCAAACCCGTGACGATTTTACCCTTATGGTTCATATCAAAATATCGAAAACATGTCAGTAAGTTCTGATTCAAGAACTGAACATGTCTATACATCGAAGCAGCGAAGTTATTTCAAAATTGAATCTAGATAAACAAACCATTTCACGATTACAGTTAAATCAATATTGATGGATCAACGATTTAATGGCTGTGGACATATACCATATTCAAAGCAAACATATCCAACTTATTTACACTGTACATCGAAGCGTCACATTTACTAGCTCCAACCGATTTGCAAACTGCAGAGAATTGTTGGCACAAGCTGAAAACCGCGTCGATATTAATATTTTGGCGAGGTTATCAATGGTCACCTCGATCCAGTTCTGTGTTGTCTGTTATTTTAACTAATAAATCAGATCAATCCATATCGCCGTAACCCTGTGAAATTGATTGCCGTCAAGACGTTGCTGGAAATGCTGGTTCCCTTATTAAAAATGACATTGACACACTCACCGACACAATCATTGTTTGTTCCGTCCATATATCCGGTTACACACTGTCCAGAGGTGCATTGTCCCGCCACCGTGCATGCAGTACAGTGGGCAGCACAAGCTGAAATCAATAATACTTATATATTTTTTGTCTAGTAGCTAAAGACAAATGTTTAACGATATCGTTGCATAATTATTTTAGAACATTTCTCTACATCGAAGCGCCACATTTACTAGCAGTGTTGCGAGCTAGGCAATTGATAGCACACGCCTGTGTCGATTTTACCCTTATCATTCGTACCACCAAGTCGGAAATGTGCCCGTAAGTTCTGATATAAGAACATGTCTATACATCGAAGCAGCGAAGTTATCACCAACTTGAATCTAGTTAAACACAATATTTCACGATTACAGTTAAATCAATCTTTAAGAATCAGCGACTTAATGGCTGTGGGCATATACCATATTCATGGCACGTATATCCAACCTAATTCTTGCGTACATGTGAAAACACATATTGTTCCTGTAAAATTGTCTAAGGACGCATAGTTTATGGTATTAAAAATTATTTTCCTACGTGAAAAATGTAACACATATACACTTTTTGAAGCGTTTTATTGTAAACTTATTTGTTTTATATCGTAACTTTCGTTTTTGGTGTTCTGTGATACTCACCCAAGCAGCGAATGGCATCGTCCATATAGCCGGTAGCACAGCTACTGGCCAGGCAGGATATCGTGGATGTACATGAGTCGCAGTTCGCCATGCATTCTGTAACCGGGGAGTGGGCTAATAAAGACTTTGCTACTGCCAACGCACTATTGCACACACACACACACACACACACACACACACACACACACACACACACACACACACACACACACACACACACACACACACACACACACACACACACACACACACACACACACACACACACACACACACACACACACACACACACACACACACACACACACACACACACACACACACACACACACACACACACACACACACACACACACACACACACACACACACACACACACACACACACACACACACACACACACACACACACACACACACACACACACACACACACACACACACACACACACACACACACACACACATCATCATCTATTTATGTGACATATTTATGTCACATCAACATTGTGACTGGACACCTTTGCATTTAACTGGCGAAAGTTACCATGATGGTATACTCACGGACACAGACGTTGCCGGGCCCAACCATCCAACCTGTCTCACACGAGTTGGCGTTGCATTCGCCAGCCACTGTGCATGCCGAGCAATGGGGAGAGCAATCTGTTAACGTTAACATATACAATTATGAATAATCATGTGCATAGACAAGCCACCTTTAGAAAACATCACCACTTTACAAGCTCTACAAATTGTGAAGGTAATATTGAACCGCTGACAAAATTCAGAACTTAGAGTTTCTATGAATTAATGTCATGCTCGTATTTGGCGTGTACCACAGTGGTCAATGGCAGCTGTTTCAACTTCAAGGCGGTTATTCTTATCGGAAAGAAAGTAAAACTAATAATTTCTTCTTCGTCTGACAACCAAATTTCGGATATGCTGGCGTGAACATATACTTCCAGGGAATTGCGTGATTGGCATTACCTACGTAGTCCGGATAAGCGAGATTATCCGCCCATTACTAAACAAATATTATTATCAGCTATGATACGGAATCCCGGATTAATATAATAAGCGATAAATTCGAGTCAATGTGGCTGATTTTGAATACGATTCAAAACAAATATGGTCATGTTAATATATGAACAATATCGTACTGTGTAGTCTTCACTTTAGTAGTATAGTATGTATCAGACAACTACCTTGACATATTCCCTGGACGTCTTTCATTTTGTTTGAGAGACAGGTGGTGCATACATCGGCTGATGAGCATACACTGCACGATAAGGGGCACACTGAAAGGCAAAATTCAAAAGCCACTGTTACACACCACCATTTTCGTCGCCATTATGCAATAGATTTAATAAGATGGCCATCCAAAGTATAAAAAAACAGTTGGTAAGTAAACAAGGTAGCCATTGGCTTATCGAGTTATCGATTAGGTTACGCATGTATGTGTAACCCGCTTTTGTGATATATTTGTCCACTTTGATTTTAAAGATATTTACGCTGTTAGTAATTACACAGTTAGCAGATAATTTGTTCCATTAATTTGTTGTCCTTCGCGAGGATGAACACTTTCTGAAATATAATCTATGCTGTTCCTTCGCAAATATTGCTTCGTGTATTCTAGTTCTTCTATCTTCCCTACACATTCAACCATTTTCCTTGTATAATGCTTGATATGTTAGCATGTTCAATCACCTTTCAATATATCAAATATTGTATCTCGCTAGAATCATCCGATCATCCCTCGGTAACACATTGCGAGTTAATATATTCTCGTGAATGGATCACTGCGCGATATCAATGAGAATCTATCTTCTACACACCAACCCTGCAGCATACCCTTTTGGGACACTGAGACGAAGTCGGACACGTTTTTATTAATGACTAACACATATTTGACACGAAATGAAATTCTGGTTGTACAACAGCAACATCTCGTTCAGTCTAGTAGTCTACTCACCGTCGCAGCTGGCTGCTGTTTTCGCCACGTAGTTATCGTTACACGTCGAACACGTCTCGACGTTGTTCGCATCAACGGAACACGTCTTGCACTCGCCCGTGCAAACTAAACACACAACAATTGCGACTCATTTTTTTTTTATCCAACCTTTTCATTCAACAAAGACTATATTCGTATACTTCTGTCCACCGTTTTATTCCACATCAAATCTATTTGTTTACACACTGATGTTATATGCATAAGCTATTATTATATATCGAATTGTTCTATTTGACAGAGTGACAGATATAATTGTCAAGACGGAACGAAACAGTGATGGATTACATTACTGAACGATGCTTACTTGTGCAGGATCCGTCTGCGATCAGTCGATATCCATCGCTGCAAGTCGCACATGTGGTCGTTGTTTGGCAATTTGCACAGTTGGCCGTACAAACTGCAACGTGGTGTTTACTGATTAATAAAACATCTTCAATTCATTGCTGACACTACCGAAATGTCCAGGCAAATTATATTTCAAAAGTGTAGATCTTCGATTGAATATCAATGCGTTACATGTTATTAGTTTTTAAAATATACGATTTATTAGGTTTAAAATAGGGTTGTGTAAAAAGGAGACTCGTTTAAATAAATAGCTTGATTGTAGCAATTTGCGTTCACATCTGCCTCCAGATGATATTATCGTAAATATGATTGCTTAGTGAAACACTGTTCATATTGTTGTTGCATTGACCAAAGATGTGGTTTTTAATTTCTACATAAGTATAACTAGTATGCGATCACTTACTAGCGCAATTGCCAGCCGTTTGCACTGCGTATCCGCCGTCGCATTTCGTACAGGTTGCTGTGCCAGCAGTGGTCGCTATGCCACTGGCTGTCACACAGTGGCTCGGGTACGCTGTCAAAGCACCAAAAATCACATTGTCGTCTGCTCATTTGAAGAGGGGAGTTTTACAGTATTGACTGAGTCAGCTTGTTGGCAGGGGGGTCTCAGTCAGTCGTAGTCATATGCCATTCTACTTACGAACCTGGGTGGCACATATGTGTCGTTCTACTTACATAAGGGTTTCTATTAGCCGGCTGCTAATACTTCAGTCTTTACATTAATACTAGTTCCGATATAGGACTATATAGGGAAGACCGGGTCTAGTCACCCCCCAGACACTCTGCTAGATCTGGAGACTGTATTTGTAGAGCTAGAGGATCAGTTTCAGCCTTAAATTGAACGAAAATATCTTGTCCACAGTTGTGCTGTCAACAAATGCCAGAACTGTTAAAAGACAAATCTGACTCTTAGTAAATCTACCCAAGCGTGGGCGGACCTGCCCTATGTCTGGGCAAGTCCGCCCACGGGCCGGGGCAAGTTCGCCCCACACATACTTTAACCAGCAAATACACAAGAACAGTGCAGTTTTGTCTTATTTTTATGTCAAAAAACGTCATGTTTTTACACATATTTGCTACAAACTTAAAATCCTCACAAAATATGTTTATGAAATAAACCAGGTAAACAAAAACAAGGTTTGGCACTGTATCGGCTAAAAAATGGTGAAATGAAAATCTGGTTTCGCCACTTTTTTGACTAGAAAATAACACTAACTGGACAAACAGAAGTCTTTATAAGGGTGTGTGTTAGTGGGCATTTACATCATATATCCTAATGGCAAACATGCCCCGTGGCACATAGGCGGACGTGCCCCAACATAGTGACATATTTGGTGGGCGGTAACTAGATATCACTGACACTGGACAGAGCAACAACTCAATATCCAAACAACAGCTCTGATATAAGTGCTTTACTCAGCACTCTGAATGTCTAATAAAATGCCACTTATAAGTACTGAAATTTGATCGAAAAAAATACTTTCAGTCACCAAAAACTCAGTTTTCTAGCTCACAACTTTCCAGCCAGTTTTTCGCTGCATGTAGTTTGATGATCATGTGACTTAATCATGTGGCCGAAATGACTAAATTTAGCAAAGGCACGGAATAAAAGTCGGTTGGCTTTTGGCGTACTTGCCCCCGGGGGCGGACTAGTCCCGGTCTCCCCTTCGTGTTCTTTTACCGTAATATTTGCCACTGACACAGTCTAAGACTCCCCTCTTGAGACCCCTAAGACCCCCTGGATCCGCTGCTGCTGAGTTACTAATCTTTCATATCACGCGTCAATGAACGAAGCTAGTGGATATTATTTAATTTAAATAGTTGGGATAAAATAGCTATTCTCAATCGTCAACAGGTCCATCAACGTGATGCACTCGGCATACTAAGCTTACTTAGTAATTAATGTAACTAAACATCTGAAATTATACTTTTCGTGCAATTGACATTCTTCAGCAACTGAGTTGGACGTGGGTTATGCGACTGTATCTTTCACGTTCTAAATGGTTAATTCTTCCTAGGCGATCACTTACCAATACAGGCAGTGGATCCGGTCGCGCCTGCGCTGTTGATCTTGTAGTTGACGTTGCACGTGGTGCACTTAGCTGCTCCGGCGCCGTCGTCGACGCACGTCAGACAGTTACTGGGACAACCTACGACAAAGTACACACGTCACTGACGTATTGTGACAAATACCTCACCCTATTAACGATTGACTGGTTCAGCAGAGCACCATTTTTAATAATAACATATCAATTCCGTACTTAATTTAGCATAAAATATAAAACATATTTCGTTGAAACAAATTATTTCGTATATCTTTCATTAAAACATTTATTATGGAATATTATATGTTGTCGACTAGTCACAAACATTGAGAGATATAATTCCATTTAAATTAATGTAGGTTACATAATCCACTATGGGTGAACTTTACTTAAGATTGTTTACAAATTGCTAACTATTGGCATGCAGTTCCTCAATGAATTCAGTACAAGAAATATGAGATTGCATATTACGTATAAAAAAGAGTTATTCTGCCATTAAGATTTAGACCAGGTATTTCTGATCCATATATATATATATATATATATATATATATATATATATATATATATATATATATATATATATATATATATATATATATATATATATATATATATATATATATATATATATATATATATATATATATATATATATATATATATATATATATATATATACATATATACATATATATATATATATATATATATATATATATATATATATATATATATATATATATATATATATATATATATATATATATATATATATATATATATATATACATATATATACATATATATATACATATATATATATATATATATATATATATATATATATATATATATATATATATATATATATATATATATAAAGACATATATACATAAAACATACATATAGGTGCACAGGAAGAACCGACGACAAATTTGGTGGGATTATCTGAGACAGAAATTAATGGAATGCACGCACCCATGCATGACTTGTCGCTTGTCTTCAACGCATACAATAAATTGCAAGTGGAGCAGGTCGTCACGGGTACCGCAGTTGCATCATGTGTGCACACTTTGCAGTTGCTAGCTTGGCATGCTGAAAACACATGTACATACGTATGTGAACATATCTAGCCAGATTAGTTGTTCAGCAAAATGGTAAAAAAAAGTAGAAGTAAGTTCTTATATAGGACAAAATCCAGTCCTTACGACTGCTCAAAGCGCTTTACACTTTACCCTCTGGCAGACCTGTTCATTCCAAGGCCGTTTCAACTTCTCTGAGAAGCATTCAGCCACGACTATTCGTTCATTTATCCACCACTGTCCCTACTGCCAGGTACTTATTTATACAGCTGAGTGAACTTTAGCAACGTGGGGTGATCAAACTTGCCAAAGGTTCGAATCGACCGCAGTAGGATTTGAAAGCGGGTTCTCTCGATTAAGTCCGGCGTTCTAACCGGTATGCTATCGTGCCCCATGGCAACATCAGCGTCTTCACACAGTGTGGTGTACGGTTATTTTGTTAACGTGTCAAAGCCTTACGCTGATTTTTTTTCGAGCTATGTGTAGTCAACGTGACTCGGACGGTAATATAATAAAACGTGCACTGAGTATGTAGACGTGGAAGATTGCATTGCTTCCTTTTGAAAGCAATACACCTGTACTTCGATGAATGCATTGATAACGAAACTTTCACATGACGCTCACTAATGTGCACCGCAACAGCCGTCCTAGAAAGAAACATTACTGTGAAGTTACAGGTGATCTGCGTAGAGAAGATGCCATGTGTGTGTTCGGCTGTGTGCGATAATACGTGTGCACTCGTATCCTATGGAAAGCTTACCTAGACACGAGGCGTCGGCCAGGAGAACGTGTCCGTCAAGGCACTTGGTGCAAGTCGATGACGTCACTCCGGTTAAAGTACACTCGGCGCAGTTGGACGGACAATCTGCGGACAATACAAATGACTGCCATTGATACTAAACAATGCAAAACCAACACGATTGTTCGTCTACGAGTTAAAATCACAGCCACTATATTAAATGACTGTGCGATATCATTTTTATATGTACCGCTGATTGCCTTATGGTGTTATAATGCTATAACGGTGAAGACCGCCTGTGTAACTTTTCTCATTTCCGAAACTAGAGATAGTAATATTGAAAGCTTGGCCAGCTACTTCAAAATCAAGGCAATCTGGCCATGTTATAGACTGAACTGTAGTTCTTATTTTACTATTCCACGTCAAATAACTACGATACACAACAGCAACACAGCTACGTTTGTGAGAAATGCACGTATGTTGTTTGATTTGTGATTTCGTTGAAAAAAACTTCATTTACCGGTGCAGCCCGTTCTGTCTGCCAACAAGACCCGTCCTGTTGCGCAGTCCGTACACTCCAAGCTGTGATCCTCACACGTAGCGCAATTGTCCAGCGTGCAACCATACACAGCACCTGTAGCACGTGTGGACATTGACGTTTATCCATAGCACATGCTATATTTTGAACGTTAGATTTTAGGAACATCTTAATACGAAAGTGTAATAGCTGTTATGTTTTATTGAATGTAAAAATTAAAATAATACATGGTAAAGATTTCAACATAATGTACCATTATTTTGCATTCAACGAAATAGCATTTACTTTCGTAAGAGATAATTATGCTTTAGCAGTACGTTTGTACGTATAATTAATATCAAGTATTCTGCGTACCATCAACGTGACGGGCAAAAACAGTCACCAAAGCAACCAGGATGGCAAGTATCCTCTTCATACTGCAGATGTAGATGACACGGGTGCCACTTTCTGTCAAACATGAAGTTGTTTCGTGATGGAACGTCATTTAAATAATTTTGTTAAATATTTAGACAATATATACGCAAACTCAGTTTAGTCCACAGACATTTGTTAAACGGCGTCATCGCTAAGTTACTCAATGCTTCGAAGTAACGCTTAAAATGTTGAAATCATGTAAATACGGTTTATTTATTTAGTAGTACATACGGACTTATTTAAATGGTGCAATGCTAAGATATATTTAGGTATAATTTCGACACTCGCTAAAGAAACGCTAAGTCCGTGAGGTAGGCAGAATGAAATCGGTCGACCTACCTGAGTGTTGTATTCGATGTTTCGGGCTGATCGACGTCGTTGCAGCGGCTGGGTGCGAGTGTTGTAATGTAGACGTCAGCCGTCTTTTATACCCGCAATGCGGACGGCGTTGTCATTGGAGTCGTAAACATGCTGAGACGCCTAAACGAATGCTACTTATATGGGCAAGTGTAAACAAACACTATAATTGCTCAGCGACTAGTTGCTGATTACACAACATGGTTCGGTGTAGCGCGCAGTCCGCTAATACTTGTTTTGTTTTTGCGCTGCTTATGAGACCAAATTAAGCGGTGCGACAATGCCAATTGGCTCGCGGCTCAAGTTCTGCTAATTCTGTTTCTTTGTTTCGCGAAGAGCTGTAATCACGTCAATCGCCTTCAACCGAATGCGTCCACGCTTGTTCCACGTTACACAAACGGGCACATTTAGAAAATGCTATGCATCCAATACTGCACGACACACGCCACATATAATGTCGCATGTTGTGTGTGACATGTTGAGCGTATAATCGTATTTAGTGAATGCACGTGTACATATTTTTCACTAAAATACTATTTCACGAATTTGGCAGTTTCAGGGTAGTAAGTTGGCTGCATATAATAAATAAAACATAAAATTTGAGCGATCTCGTTATGAGTGTAGTGTGCAATTCACAACGTTTTAATGTCCGAACCCAATTGCAGCTCAGTAAATGGTCGATGCCCATGGGTGAAATTACTGGTCGTCAACCGAAGGTTCAGTTCAGTGGACAGAACGGTGCCACCGATTGCCTACACAACATTTCAACTTCGAACACATATGTATCGTCACTACATTAACCAATGCCTGTTTAGTTAATTGAATGCTACATTCAAATGTAGAGTTGGTAGTAACGTCGTCCTTGTCCGGCTTTTATGTGTTTGTATTGCAAGTAGAATTTTAACGATACCTCAACATAACATAACAAAATATAAAATAATGTCACAGTGGTAGTAATCTGCTTATACTAGACAAAAACCTAAGGAAACTCAACCTTTTCTTAACGTCGCCTTGTACTTCTATAATCATGACAATTAATTCATTAACGTTTTACTATACAATGGGATGCATGCGTTGACTTGCGCTACAATGCTTAAACTGCAAGTATGTTGGTTTAGTTAATCTGACGTGCGGGTAATAGAGCCGAGGACAGTAGCGCGGTGACTGGTTAACTTTTCTGTGTCAATGTGGCTGGCCAGTGCGTGCGTGCGTGCGTGCGGGCGTGCGTGCGTGCGTGTGCGTCATCATTTTTATTTTAACACTGTCATTGATGAATATAAAGTCGGGTCTGTCCGGGGTGATAAACATCGAGATGCCAGCTAGTTATATGTGAGTATTTTTGCGGCACTACCGTTATAATGGCAACTTCTTTGAAACCACATTTTGATGTTGTACTCAGTTGCATTTAACCATAACTATTGTGGCTTTGACTTTAACTTGCTCTAGACGAAAGCTGTATTTTAGGAACTGTGAATTCACATGCTGGCGCCAATGAATCCTGGTTTAACATTTATGTATTTAAACAACTGTGGAAAGGACTTATGCACTGTGTGTTTTAAGTATTTACGGAATTCAAGAGCGCCGTTAAAATCCATGTCATATGATTAATAACTCTGAGATAGTTATAGAGCACTTGTTGTACCGATTGATATGTTTTTCAGTAAGTTTCATTTTAGGCATTAGACCATCCGTTTTGATCATCTCTTTTTTGTGGTATAGTTCACACCTGTAGCATTTAATGTAACGGCAGCACTGCCTGTCCTGGCAAATAGCTTGCTGTTGGATCTGTCCAAACATGTTCACACAGTCCTTTGACAGCGTCTCTTCAGAATACGCGAGTAATTAAATTGCCACACCGGCCGCCCCAGTGCTCTCCGTTGCCACAACGTCTGCACGAAGAGGTTCTTGTTGCCGCCTGATTCTGTTATTCCTTCGACATCGACGCAGTTCACATATTAATTCGTGCTGTTGCTTATGATTTATCACGGGACGAAACAAGTTTGTTTCAACTCAGGTCAAGATGGCGGCTCACAAAAACTCTCATAAAGCCAACCTCCCCAGAAAAGTAACCGATACCCCCGGGGAGACTGGAAGGACAATATCCCGGGGAGACTGGAAGGGCAATACCCCGGGGAGACTGGAAGGGCAATGCCCCGGGGAGACTGGAAGGAAAATACCCCGGGGAAACTGGAAGGACAAGTGCAGAACATACACCTGAGTATGAGTTTCTCACATTCCATTCATCAGCCTATTCCATCGCCTCAAGATTGATAATAGTTTCTTGTCGGATGAACCTCAATTATGTGGTCTAATTATGCAGACTGTCTACAACAACATTGAATATGACATGACATGGCTTGATATGACATGACATGACATGACATGACATGACATGGCATGACATGATATGACATGGTAATTACATTTCAAGAAAAGTATTTTGTCGGAATAAATACAAAAACTCTAACCCTATCGCTAGCCTTAACCCTAACCATAAGTGACATTTGAGCTCGTTACGCAACCCCTAAACCATTTCAAGGCCTGTGAGTTTGCACGGCTTAGTTCTTAAACAAGATACACCGAACGAAGGTTGAGCATTCGTATTTGTACTTGTACTGGTATTGGTATTAATATTCGTGTTCATATTAATATTAATATTTAATTATCAATATAGATTCGAATACGAACACGAACGCCATCACCATTATGGTTATAGCTATAGTTATGGTTATAGATATAGTTATGGTATTAGCTATATTTATGGTTATAGCTATAGTTATGGTCACGTTAGCAATTATTATTATTGTTTTTTTATTGTGATTGTTATTGTTGTTGTTGTTGTTGTTGACATTACAGTGGACTCCGCTTAACAAAATCATGCGTAACATAATCAATTTAGTAGAATAAATTAGCTGGGACAGTATCATTCCCTGTATTCCAGCTGTGTTGACATGCGCCGCTACCATCGAATCGTACATACTGTACCAGTTATCAACATCGTGATTAGCGTTTTCCAATGTGTTGTGAACTCTGTCGTTAAAATAGTTATTTGGCTTCTTCTAATTTTCGTTCATCGGCCCTACAATTTACGTGTGCTCAATTCGCATGACCAGACGATGAACCGACTTTAAAATTACGGTTTGCATTCAAGACCGACTACCACTCATGGCTGACGTAAATAAACCTTCTGTGAGCAGCGCCTCGTTTGTCGTAAATTCTATTCAGTCCGCTGCAGCTGGTCTCCATTGCTATGGCGAATATAAATATTATGTCCGTAGTTGCGAAAACATCCTTTATGGCAGCGATTATGCATGTTGATCCCGTTTAACAATTAGTTGTATTAATCAGGTCGAGGTGCAATTGAGGTTCAGATAGATACTTTAGCGTATGTGCTTGCTGCCAAGAATGTTGAGTTGCGTAGTGCAAACGTAAGATAGTGTTTTATGGATTTCTGTGCATTCCAGCTAGCATTTGTTTATCTAACCCTGACTTAACCCATATGCAAGCCATAATCCCAACTTATATTGTTAATTGAATTAGCTCAACTAAGTTAACATTTAATATGATATTTCAATTAAATGTCACCTACTGGCACTGACACCCAGTGGCATTTCCAGCAGGCCTGCAGTCACTAGCCTGAGACAGACAGGTTCAGACATGTGTGAATTAGTACAAGTGTGAATGAATTAGGACTGGGGAGAAATACCAATTACCAACTGGGTTGGGTACTGGGTAGTGGGCTAGTGGCCTAGTGGGCATTTGGCAGTGTGCAGGCCTTTCAGGTGGGCAATGTTTGGAGGGAAGACCTAGACAATAGAATGACGACTGGTAGGGTCAAAGGGTGATAAGTTGATGGTTAATCATGGCTTGATTGCCTCTGCAAATATTTCTAAAGTAAACATTTGGGGCTGGCTACTTCCAGCCAAGTGAGCATTAGATTCCATTCAAGGTCTCAATTTGCAACTATATAATACTAAAGAAATAATTTTAAGCATTCATTAAACGGAATTACAATTTATAATAATTTTTCATTAAAAAAATAAAGTAATAATCGGTGTTTTGTATGAATATTTTTATTATGTCCAGGCCCAGCCCATACGTACATACGTACATACATACATACATACATACATACATACATACATACATACATACATACATACATACATACATACATACATACATACACACATCCTCTTCAGCTCTTCTAGGTTAGTAGCCTTTTAGCTGGTCTTGACTATAGTTTATTTGCATGGGTGGGAAGTTGTCATTTTGTTCAAAATTGTAAGCTCACCAGAATTTTTCTAGTCTTGATTTGAATGTATTTAATGGGGGTGCTGAAAGGACATACGCTGTTCGACATACTGTGTTTAATCGGTTCACTAACTGTGCCTGGAGTAATACGTCCGTTGTCTTGCAGTCACGAGTTCCTTAAGTTCCAGGTTGTGTCCCCTGTCACCGTGATGCGGTCCGGCTCAAGTGGCATTCTATCAACTTTATAGATATGGAGATATGTGTAAGTCTCAATCACGTCTCCTGTCGCTCTTCTATAGTAGATCTTCTTCAGCTTCATATATTATGTTTTTAATATTTAGTTATCAAGGGGACTCATTCCCCGGATTCTTACATAACAAACAATTGTGAATGTAATATAATTTATTGAATAGAGTATGAAATACTGAATGGCAATGCATAATTATGTAATACGACTTCTGCTTGATTGAACGATACACACACGTACGCATTCATTCACACGCGCATGAAACGTCCAAATTTCAAAGAATCGTGCAATATTTATTAATTGCTCAAACAGGACTGTGCCATCAAAATGTAACAAGATTTAACAAGAGTGTCACCCAAGGCAAAACACAGATGGTAAGTGAACAAGAAAACCATTGGCTTATCTACTAGAGTCCAATATTTTTCCATTTATATTAACCTGCCCTCCTGAGATATTTGTTAATTTGTTTGACTCTGCTAACATTTACAGTACTGGTTATAAACCAGTACGCTAGGCTTTACAAATGAAATAAAGCGTTCACACGTCATGGTTAAATAAATGTTGTTCTTTCAGTCATTGTCAGCACACAACTCGCTGGCTGAATCATCGGTACGAGCCGCGTTCTTACAGTTGCGACAACTTTCTCCAATACAATTGTTGCGGTTGAACGCACGTGAACGATAACATATCTTGAATTTCAATTTAACTTCTACTTGGCATAAACTCTTAAACTATATAGGAGACATGTTTCAAGTTTCATTCACGAAACATAAAAAATGGCTCGATTAGATGATATAATATGGGCATACCCAAAAACGTTTCAGGTGGTTAAAAAGTCATTTATGTCCACATCTCGTTAATTCCCGATTTTTGGACAATGTGTCTGCTGGCGGACTTCCAACCAACTGTCAATGGTGACTCAGAAAGTGTGCTATGTTTTCGCAAAATGTATCTATAACAAGTTGCCCCTGTATATAACTAGCCCCGGTCTCACATACTCAGCAATTTTCAATGCTGGCGGTAGTTCGAAATACAAGTGTATTCTTTAGACAATAAGCACAGTACTGCTGTTTACGATGTATGCATATTTACTTTATAAAAGGCAATGCATTGCCCTTTAACAATCAACCTTTCTTGTGTGTTGTTTAATTTTAATTTTAATTTTAATTTTAATTTTAATTTTAATTTTAATTTTAATTTTAATTTTAATTTTAATTTTATTTTTATTTTTATTTTTAATTTTAATTTTAATTTTAATTTTAATTTTAATTTTAATTTTAATTTTAATTTTAATTTTAATTTTAATTTTAATTTTACCCATAATTCCTACAATTTACCCATAACTCCAAAAGTTTATCCAAGTTAACACCACGCTATTAATAAACTATGGGAGACCCGAGAGCAACGAAAGGCGTACTTTCGACCCGGCCCGCTAGCGAAGTCGGCTTGATGTTTTTATCACTAGGCCGGTAGCAGCCGGCTAGCAAGCGTGTAGAAGTAGGCCACGCACAGAAGATGACAGTGACCCAACGACCCAGCCCGGCTCATGTTTTTTAATAGTAGACCGCTAGCAGCCGGGTAGAGGGCGTGTAGAAATAGGCCACGCGCAATCGTATAATGGTGTCTCTTAAAGTAAAACTATGTGTTATATAGATTTTAAAAGCGTTCGCTGCATAGGAGTATGTATTAGTTACCATTCGTGCAAACAACGACAAAGATAAGTCCGGCAGCAGACATCGCTTTAGACACACACGCATAAGCAAACGCACACGCACACACGCATTACACATTGCCTCCACCATAGAGTCATCAGTATCTTCTACCTCCAGCCACATCCTGGCTTCCGATACATTGCGTCCACCATACTATCCTCTGTCTCTCCTACATACTGCATTGCTCCTGATACATTGCCCCCCATCATTCAGTCTTCTGCCTCTCCTACCTCGAACCACATCCTGGCTCCTTACACACTACCTCCACCATTCAGTCTTCTGTCTCTCCTACCACTAGCCACATCCTGGCTACTTACTCACTGCCTCCGCCATACAGTCCTCCGTCTCTACTACCTCCAACCAAATCATCCTGGCTCTTTACACATTGCATGCACCATACAATCATATGTCTCTCCTACCTCCAGCCACATCCTGGCTCGTAATACATTGCGTCCACCATACAATCCTCTGTCTCTCCTATCTCCAGCCACATCCTGGCTACTTATACACTGCCTCCAACATACAGTCCTCTGTTTCTCCTACCTCCAGCCACATCCTGGCTCCTGATACTTTGCGTCCTTCATACAGTCCTCTGTCTCGTCTACCTCCAGCCACATCCTGGCTCCTGATACTTTGCGTCCTTCATACAGTCCTCTGTCTCGTCTACCTCCAGCCACATCCTGGCTCCTGATACATTGCGTCCATCATACAATCCTCTGTCTTTCCTACCTCCATCCACATCCTTGCTCCTTACACATTACCTCCACCAAACTGTCCTCTGTTGCTCCAATCTCCAGCCACATCCTGGCTCATGATACATTGCGTCCACTTAACTGTCCTCTGTCTCTCCTACCACAAGCCACATCCTGACTACTTACACACTACCTCCACCATAGAGTCAACTGTCTTTCCTACCGCCAGCCACATCCCTGGTCCTTACACAATGCCTCCGCAATACAGTCCTCCATCTCTACTACCTCCAACCAAATCCTGACTCTCTAGACATTGACTACACCATACAGTCCTCTGTCTCTCCTACCTCCAGCCACATCCTAGCTACATACACACTGCCTCCACCATACAGTCCACTGACTTTCCTGTATTGTAGGTCCAAGGACCTACAACTTTATGTATTGTAGGTCCAAAGATCTGCTACTTTATGTATTGTAGGTCCAAAGACCTGCTACTTTATGTATTGTAGGTCCAAAGAGCTGCTACTGTATGTATTGTAGGCCCAAAGACCTGCCACTTTATGTATTGTAGGTCCAAGGACATACGACTTTATGTATTGTAGGTCCAAATACCTGCTACTTTATTTATTGTATGTCCAAGGACATACAACTTTATGTATTGTAGGTCCAAATACCTACAACTTTATGTACTCTATTTACTGTAGGTCCAAAGACCTGCTACTTTATGTTTCGTGGGTTCAAGGACCTACAGCTTTATGTATTGTAGGTCCAAAAACCAGACCGGCTACTTTATATATTGTAGGTCCAAGGACCTAAAACTTTATGTATTGTAGGTCCAAAGACCTGCTACGTTATGTATTGTAGGTCCAAAGATGGGTCATAGTCTTCCTGTAGATTTAGTTAGTATTATTTTAACCCGTAGTCAATGATATTGGACATAGTGAACACGTCGTATCACTCATCACCCCGCACACGCATGCATATCATTCACTTCTTAAGATATCCCTCCACCATCACCGCGCACATCATTCACTTCTTACGATACACCACGCCGCACATCATTCACTTCTCATGATATACCACCACCACCACCACCCAGCATATCATTCACTTCTTATGATATTCCACCACCACCACCGCGCACATCATTCACTTCTTATGATACACCACCCCACCAAGTTTGTCCGTCATTTTGTGAGTTTGTCCGCCAATGTGTTAGTTTGTCATCAGTTTTGTTAGTTTGTCCGCCATTTTGTAAGTTTGTCCGCCATTTTGTTAGTTTGTCTATAATTTTTGTTAGTTTGTCCGCCATTTTGTTAATTTGTCCACCGTTTTGTTAGTTTTGACCATTATTTTGTTAGTTTGTCCGCCATTTTGTTAGTTTTGTCCATCATTTTTGTTAGTTTGTCCGCCATTTTGTTAATTTGTCCACCGTTTTGTTAGTTTTGTCCATTATTTTGTTAGTTTTGTCCATAATTTTTGTTAGTTTGTCCGCCATTTTGTTAGTTTGTCCACCATTTTGTTAGTTTTGCCCATTATTTTGTTAGTTTGTCCGACATTTTGTTAGTTTTGTTCATCATTTTTGTTAGTTTGTCCGCCATTTTATTAGTTTGTCCGCCATTTTATTAGTTTGTCCATCATTTTTGTTAGTTTGTCCGCCATTTTGTTAGTTTGTCCGCCATTTTACAATACATAAAGTTGTAGGTCCTTGGACCTACAATGCATAAAGTAGATATCAAAGTATTAACATATCTGGCACATTATCTAGCCCACAACATCTACCATTTGGAGTGCCACAAGGATCCGTCCTTGGCCCTGTTCTGTTCAGCTTATATACTACATCGCTCAGCCAAGTTATTGCTAATCGTAATCTCAGTCATCACCTTTATGCTGATGACACACAGGTTTACATATCACTTTCACAATCAAACGTACAAGAATCTCTTTCGACTTTAAGTGATTGTCTTGTCGTGGATGGAATCAAGTAAGCTAAAGCTTAATCCAGACAAAACAGACCTTATTATTATTTGGCACTAAACAACAACGAAATAAAGTCATCAACCATTTCCCAGTTAAACTGCTTGGCAGTGATACATTCCCATCAGATACTTTTCGCAATCTAGGTGTTATCTTTGACAGTGACTTCAACTTTCGCCAGCATATCTCTCAAGTATGTAAATCCTGTTTCTATCATATTCGTGATCTTCGTCGAATTCGGCGTCACATATCTATATCTACTGCTAAAACAATATCAACGGCACTAATTAGCAGCCGCCTTGACTATTGCAATTCACTACTAAATAACATTGCTAAAAGAGACTTGGCTAAACTCCAACGAGTACAAAATTGTCTGGCACGTGTGGTTCTCAGGGCGCCTCGGTTTTCATCGTCACTACCACTACTTAAACAGTTACACTGGCTTCCAGTTTCTTACCGAATTAATTTTAAGCTGTCCACTCTTGCATATCGTGCTCTATCTACACAACAGCCATCCTACTTGGCTAGTCTCCTGCATCTTTCAAATATCCCTAGGCAGCTAAGATCATCAACTTCACAACAACTTATTGTACCTAAATCAAAACTTAACTTGGGTAAACGTGCTTTCTCTGTCGCTGCGCCTAGGGTCTGGAATGAACTCCCTATCACTTTGAAAACATCAGAAACTATTGCTATTTTCCGAAAAAAACTCAAGACATATCTATTCCAACTTGCATTCCCACCATAAATGTTCGGTTGTCCCTCGTTCTGCTACTGACTTTCGCGCGTCCCTGTTTACGATTACGCTTACTGATTCTGTTTTGTCGCGCATCTGAGCTCAGGTTCCTGAGGATATAGGCGCCATAGAAGTCAATTATTATTATTATTATTATTAAAGTAGCAGGTCTTTGGACCTTCAATACATAAAGTTGTAGGTCTTTCGACTTACAATACAAAAATATGTAGGTTTTTGGACATACAATACAAAAAGTTGTAGGGCCTTGGACCTACAATACATAAAGTAGCTGGTCTTTGGACCTACAATACAAAAAGATGTATGTTTTTGAACCTACAATATATAAAGGTGTAGGTCTTTGGACCTACACTACATAAAGTAGCAGGACTTTGGACCTGCAGTTCATCAAGTTGTAGGTCCTTGTACCTACAATACATAAAGTGGTAGGTCCTTGAACCTACAAAACCTAAAGTAGCAGGTCTTTGGACCTACATTACATAAAGTTGTAGGTCCTTGGACCTACAAAACCAAACGTAGCAGGTCTTTGGGCTTACAATACAAATAGATGTATGTTTTTGGACCTACAATATATAAAGGTGCATGTCCTTGGACCTACAATACATAAAGTAACAGGACTTTGGACCTACAGTACATAAAGGTGTAGGTCATTGGGCCTACAATACATAAAGTAGCAGGACTTTGGACCAACAATACATAAAATAGCAGGTCTTCGGACCTATAATACATAAAGTAGCAGGTGTTTTGACATGCAATACATAAAGTTGTAGGTCTTTTGACCTACAGTAAAAAAATATGTAGGTTTTTGGACCTACAATACATAAAGTAGCAGGTCTACAATATATAAAGTTGTAGGACCTTGGACCTACATTACATAAAGTAGCAGGTCTTTGGACCTACAATACAAAAAGATGTATGTTTTTGGACCTACAATATATATAAAGTTGTAGGTACTTGGACCTACAAAACATAAAATAGCAGGTCTTTTGACCTACAGTAAATAAAGTTGTAGGTTCTTGGACCCACAAACCTAAAGTAGCAGGTCTTTGGACCTACAATACATAAAGTAGCAGGTCTTTGGACCTACAATACATAAAGTCGTATGTCCTTGGACCTACAATACATAAAGTAGCATGGCTTTGGCCCTCAATACATATATATATATATATATATATATATATATATATATATATATATATATATATATATATATATATATATATATATATATATATATATATATATATATATATATATATATATATATATAGTTTGTCCGTCATTTTGTGAGTTTGTCCGCCAATGTGTTAGTTTGTCATCAGTTTTGTTAGTTTGTCCGCCATTTTGTAAGTTTGTCCACCATTTTGTTAGGTTGTCCGCCATTTTGTTAGTTTTGTCCATCATTTTTGTTAGTTTGTCCGCCATTTTGTTAGTTTGTCCTTCATTTTTGTTAGTTTGTCCGCCATTTTGTTAGTTTGTCCATCGTTTTGTTAGTTTGTCCACCATTTTGTTAGTTTGTCCGCCGTTTTGACATGCAATACATAAAGTTGTAGGTTTTTTGACCTACAGTAAAAAAATATGTAGGTTTTTGGACCTACAATACATAAAGTAGCAGGTCTACAATATATAAAGTTGTAGGACCTTGGACCTACATTACATAAAGTAGCAGGTATTTGGACCTACAATACAAAAAGATGTATGATTTTGGACCTACAATATATATAAAGTTGTAGGTCCTTGGACCTACAAAACATAAAATAGCAGGTCTTTTGACCTACAGTAAATAAAGTTGTAGGTTCTTGGACCCACAAAACCTAAAGTAGCAGGTCTTTGGACCTACAATACATAAAGTAGCATGGCTTTGGTCCTCCAATACATATATATATATATATATATATATATATATATATATATATATATATATATATATATATATATATATATATATATAGAATGCAGCTGGCGTAAGACACACACAATTCGCAGGTGCGGCGGTGTTTATGCATTATTGACCTTGACCTTTTGAACTTTTGACCTCGCGGTGTTCATGCAGACTCGTATCATTATAGGCGGTATGTAGGTGTCGACGCGAAACGACATACGTCGAAAAGTTCTCCATATAATGCAATGATGCGATATGCGTCGTATAGCTTACATGCACGGCTACATTTTTCCCGCAGCATGCACGAACTTTCGTCCGCTAGGTTTCAGTCTGCTAGCAGGGTGAAAATGTGGGGATGTGTTTCTTTTCTTAAGCGTGGAAAATTCCATAACGTTGTTCGAACGTTCCAGAAAAGAAGAAAAAACTACATGAAACCGGTTCAAACTGGTTTGAACCGGTTCAAATCGGTTTTATACCCAGACACGTCTCGAACAGCGCTCCATAATCGCCAGTAGTAAACCGAGCCGCCACTGTCATCACAACCGTTCTTCCTTCTTCTTCTTCCTGTCAAGGACTATGGTCCTTAAGAGCGTTGTAAGTCCTGCTCGGCGCCTCTCACGCGCAGGGAATTGGTGAGTTAGAGATAGAGACCACCACTCGTTGAGTCCACGACAGGTTACACTTTTACCCCCTGTGTGGGATCTTTCACTTCCCCTGGCATAGACACCAGGTAGAAGGGACCAACGGCTTTTAGTGTCTCTTCCGAAAGACACGGGCAAAGTGGGGCGAACGAAATTGCCCAGGTTTTGAAACGGCAGTAGGTGGTTTTGAACCCCGGTCCCTTCGACCGAAAAGTCCGACGCTCTGCCACAGGTGGTTTTGAACCCCGGTCCCTTCGACCGAAAGTCCGACGCTCTACCACTTGACCACCGCGCCCCACCATGTATGTTCTTTTACAGTTAGGGTCAAGGTTCATAATAGGGTTCACTACAGACGACAGAATTAGGGTTACTAACCCTAACCCTAACCCTAACTGGCAATTGTATAAGTAAAAAATGTCGGTGACCTTTGACCTTTCATTAGGGTAACTAACCCTAACCCTAACTGACAATTATTCTTACAGCTTACCAGTTTTTTCTCGAATTTTCCATTAGGGTTACTAAACCTAACCCTAACCCTAATAATTGTATCAACGCAAAAGGTCGGTAACCTTTGACCTTTGACCTTGCCCCGGAATGCCGCATCAATGCAAAACAACATGGCAGCAAAACAAGATGGCGGCCTCCATAGAGAGGTCACGTGATATGCAAATGAGGAACTGTGACGTCGTAATCACGTGACTGCTTTCGACCCATCAGAACATTCGACACAATTGAACCGTATCGCCCCCTGGCGACGGTTTCAACACAAAGGGGTGTAATTTATGCTAATTTATGCAAATGAGCTGTGACATCAGTAGTATACAATGAGTTTTCATACCCCTAGAAAACGGAGCCCCATGGTCATTAATCATCCGCCATTAGCTTCCGGTAAGCGCTCAGCCAATCAGAGAGCGTCCTGAAGGTCACGTGATTCGCCCAGCCAATCAGAGAGCGTCACGTGATTAGCGCAGAGCCCTCTGGGTAATATCAGCGCTTCCTAGCGACCGTAGCGTGATCTAATATCGATGATTAGCGCCTCCTAGCGACTAGAGGACGATCGGAACATTATTTTAACCCTATATTTGGTTATTTTACCCCACGCTACCCTATATTTGGTTATTCTACCCCACGCTACCCTATATTTGGTTATTCTACCCCACGCTACCCTATATTTGAGTTGGTATATTTAGCCCTACGGTAATCAGTGCGACGCGATGTGTTAATCTGTTGTTGTTGTAACTTGATATTCAGTGGACTGCGGACGACAGCCCGAAGTGGATTATTATGAACAGCTGCCGCAGGCCGACTTCGTGATAACACGGACTGCATCGTTGATGGAGGAAAGTTTGCGGGAAATAGGCGTGTAGAAACTACAAAGGTTGGTGGATTGTTGCTCAATATTAGAAATACAATATATGGAGACTTCGTGATGACACGGACTGCATCGATATCGTTAATACGAGCATGTGAGATTTTAAATAGCGTTGTGTAATTGTTGCTCAATATTTAATGGCTATTATAAATAATATGTATATGGACTGAATCGATTGCGCGAGGTTGTAACTCGATACCTAACCGAAACAGTGGAATCTATATATATATATATATATATATATATATATATATATATATATATATATATATATATATATATATATATAGCGTTAGCGTTAAATCACAGCGTAGACCGATGTTGTTGACGATGTAACTCGATACCTAACCGAAACAGTGGACTCGTTTTTTAAGTAAACAGCTGCGTTCTGTTGTAGAATGATAATTCGAGTCGTGGCCGTTCTCAATGGAACAGCGGGCGTACTGCGGTTGGAGTTTATTCGTATTGCAAGCGGTTGGACTTAGTGTGATGTATTAAGAACGATCGTGTATAATAAAAAAGTATATTGTTGTCAAATGGAGTGCGTTATTTACCGAGAACGATAGTGTACACAACAGACATGTATTAACGATGCAAAACAAAATTTAATATAGAAAAGATACATAACGAAGCAGCAAATTTAACGAAGCGGCATGCTCTAATGCAGATACATAATGAAGCAGCAATTAATACGTGTTGCAGGCAGATAATTATCATCAGTAATAATACAATATGTTATAATACAGATAGATATTAACGAGGCAAAACAACATAATGAAACAGCAATTAATACGTGTTGCAGGCAGATAATTATTATCAGTAATATGTTATAATACAATATGTTATAATACAGATAGATATTAACGATTTAAAACAAAATTTAATGTAGAAAAGATACATAACGAAGCAGCAAATTTAACGAAGCGGCATGTTATAATACAGATATAATACAGATACATAATGAAACAGCAATTAATACGTGTTGCATGGATTGAGGCAGATCATCAGTAATATGTTATAATACAGATAGAAAAGATACATAACGAAGCAACAATTAATACGTGTTGTATGGAATGAGGCAGATAATTATCATCAGAAATACAGATATGATTTAGTTATATAATTATCATCAGTAATAATACAGAAAAGATACAATTCATTTATCAAGAAGTATGGATTTAAAAATAATTATCATAATCGATTACAGATTCATTTTAACGAAGCAGCAAATGTTCATTTTAAAGGAAGCGACAAAAATGTTCATTTTTTGAGGATGGCGTGGATTGAAGCGTCGTACGGAAAAAAGCGCAGTCTACGATTTCTGTGTCTAATACGTGTTGGCAAGGTCGTTGGTCGAGCGGCGGCGGTGGCGACAAGTCGAGCGGACGAGCGAACGGCGGCGGATCGAATGGGCGAGCGGATGACAGTGATGGAGGCGGTAAGTCGAGTAACTCGTCTTCCCAGTTCTCTGGTTCAGGAGACGGTGAGGGGGTTAATCCGTACGGAGGGGTGGTTTCATTACGAATGGCCAAATCATGAATTTGGATGGACGTGAAGGTGGTGGTGGTACTGGCGCCGATTTCCCGTCTAGTATGTTGAACAATTCTATCATATGTCTACGCAGCATTCGATCGACGAGTTCCATCATCACGTTCTCCCATTTATGGGAGTGAAGACTGCAAAGAAGAAACAAGTGAGTTAGGAAACAACATTACTAGGTAGTCATCAGCATTGCAAGGAGTTAGGAAACAACATTTCTAGCTAGTCATCAGCACTGTAAGGAAGAAAATAGTGAGTTTATCACACAGACTAACTAGTCATCAGCACTCGGTAAGCAAGGAAACATAAACTTACTGTCGATGGTATTCGTGCCAGTATACTCCCGTCAGTACTCTGTAGACTAAGGAGACATCTCCAACATATTGTAAGATGTAACGTATCGTTAGCCTACTAATAGCTGTAACGATCGCTACCACGGCGCACAATAGGTGCATGATCATGACGGAGTAACACGAGACGGAGTAACACGACGAAAACATTTTTGATGAGAGCACGATGCGAGAAGTCTTATATATATATATATAGAGAGAGAAAATATTGTTGACAACCTCGAGAACAATGGAACTCGTCATATCGGAGAGCTGTCAGATAACAGATGCAGCAGTCATCCGTCAAGCAGACAAAAACCGAGGTGAACAGTACTCATAGTACAACGCATATAACGCAGGAAATGCACATTTCAACATAATAACACAAGCATGAATCGCCCGATTCACTTTAGAGGCGCTAATAGCTATCTGTCTAATTTTTTGCGTGTAGAATACGAGTGTGGAACAAAGAATTTCACACCGTTGAAAGCGCTTATCAGTGGAAGAAATGTGTGCATAATAAAGACTGGACAACAGCGAAAAAAATGATAACCACATGAAGCGGCCTGCAGGCTAAATATCTGAGCAAGAGCATTCGAACGAAGGAACATTTACGAGATGAAT
This sequence comes from Lamellibrachia satsuma, assembly GCA_033239005.1. Taxonomy (NCBI): domain Eukaryota; kingdom Metazoa; phylum Annelida; class Polychaeta; order Sabellida; family Siboglinidae; genus Lamellibrachia; species Lamellibrachia satsuma. The sequence continues at coordinate 11,524,184 of BSQZ01000004.1, forward strand.
GGAACAGCCAGAGATATTCCGTGATGTACGCGCTAGTAGCTGTGAAATTCCGTGACCGATATTTACAGAAACGACTTTTAGACACAGGAAATAGTCATTTGATGGAATGGGTGAAAAGCAAAGAGGGTTTTTGGAGTGCGTTGACCTACAATGGTCAAGCTGGTCAGAATATGCTTGGTGAGATACTCATGCAAGTAAGAGAGTTCATACGCGAGCACCAGACAGTAAAAAGCGGGTCTGATGTAACACCCGGAGACAGGGCTGTACGAGATTACAACCAGGCACCTGCACAGGTCGAAAACATCACGCGCTGTGTGGGCAACGAGCCAAGTTGCGTCGACAGGAGGACTATATAAAGGCGGATATGAAGACACAGGAATATCACAATTGTTCTTATTGTGTTTTGATCGACTCTACACGAAGATGGATGCCTCACAACAGACCGATAGCGAGATGAATCTGACGAAATTGCAAGACGAAGTAAGTGCTGGTCGCTATGTGTTTAAACAACCGTTAGTCATAACGGCATGTGGCGTACAAGATAAATACGTGTTTTACACAGCCTGTTCGAGATGTCCTAAAGGACTCAACAATGGCGTCTGTCCAGTGCACAGATGGCAACGTGAATGCGTGTACAGATTCGTTTTGCATCTCCTTTTGATAGACAGTCATGGCAGTGAATGTTGGTGTACTTGTTTTGATGAAAATGCGGTCAAAATTTTAGGGTTCACAGCAAACGACTACGTGTCTTTGGCGACAGACGAGGAACGCTACGAGTCGATGTCGACGCTGCGAGGCAGTCAGGTTATGGTCACCATTAGGAAACGCGTGACCAAAGAGTACGTAAACTGCCGATGAAAAAGCGAAGGTGAGGAAATGGTTAATTGATAATAGTACCAATGATTTATTCTCTTCTTCTCCTCCTTCCTCGACAGACATGATTGTGATAACAGTTGACGAGGAAGAGAATGATAAATCCGATGTTGTAATCATCAACAGCAGCGACAGCAGCAGCAGCAGTGACGGTAAGGACATGACGACGACGATGCGTCAAATAGATAGGATAGTAGATCGTGGTGAATCTGTGGTTATCGAACAGAGGTTTAATGTAGCTGTAGAGAGTGCTGCTGTCCAGTACGCGTGCGATGAGGTGAGTCGTGTAATGAATTTAGATTCAGACGATGATTACATACCCTCATCCGACACGATCATGCATATCTTGCGGTGGTTAAGTATAGAAGTGATCACAACGTGTGGGACCATACAGTGGCGAGAACGCGTGAAAGACAAGGTGAGAGATGTGATAATTGAAAGACATATGCAACATATGAACTAATCTTTTTTTTTGTTCAAGAAGGTGTGAAAGAGACAGGCGTCACTAATCTTTCTCTTTAAGAAAACTCGCAAGAGACCGGCGTCGAACGACGATGATATCGCATGGATGATAACGGTCAAACAACATAAATCGTCAGGGGTGTCACCAGCGTCGACGGAAGTACTCTCTTACACGGAGGGTTGTCCGTTGTCCTGGCCGGAAGATGACGACAGTTCCAAGTCGCCAGACGAGGGCGTGTCATGCGATAAAGATGTTGTCGACAGCTCCGAATTGCCAGACGTATGCATGTCGTCGGAGGAATGCAACATCGTCATTGAAGATGTTATCGTTCAGAAGGTCATAAGTGCGTGTCAAAGTAGTCGTCTCTCGCTCGAAACGATGACTCACAACGTTTGTCAGGACGTTGCCGCTACAATCATGTCGTCAGAGTGGCAAAAAGATCATCGACGTGACATTCAATTCATCGAACCACATTTGAAATGAACTTTTAATATATCTCTCTCTCTCTTTGAAATGATCAACATCGCAGCTGTCTGGCGTAGTAGAAACGAACATTACGTAGTTGAATATATAACCACTGTTGAAACGAACATTTCGTGAATATTATTTCATAACCACTAATATATAACCACTGTAGAAACGAACATTTCGTGATTATTATTTCAACATTGCAGCTGTCTGGCGTTCGTATATATCACAGTAGTAACGAACATTGCGTAGTTGAATATATAACCAACATTTCGTAGTTTTGAATATTATTTCATAACCACTGTTATTATTTCATAACTTGAATATTATTTCATAACCACTGTTTGAATATTATTTCATAACCACTGTTATTATTTCATAACCGCTGTAGAAATGCACATTTTAGACTGGCTCACTGTCGAGATTTGTATGATTCGGATATACATTTTTATATTGTGGTTATTGTTATATACATCTCTGTGAAAAAGACTTATTCATCTACTAGCCTCTGCCATATCGATAATCGATTGTAAGCTAGGGGTCACTGTCGAGATCGTAAAGATTCACAAACCTAACAACTTATCGTAAACTAGGGGTCACTGTCGAGATCGTAAAGATTCACAAACCCAACATACCATTAATCATGTATAAGTTGAATCGTATGTGTATGTATGATTACAAACAACATAATAAAAATGAAAAAATATGGCGCGTGTTGTGCTGTCAGTCCTTCATCCCGTAGTCGTACATGGAACGGTCCTGCATAGATAGAGTGGCGCCCTCTGTGCTGAAGGAACTCGCAGTCTGTTCAATGTCGCCACCGTATGGTCCTGTATAAATAGAGTGGCGCCCTCTGTGCTGAAGGAAATCGCAGTCCGTTCGATGTCGCCACCGTACGGTCCTCCATAGATAGAGTGGCGCCTTCTGCTGTGTATCAAATATCTAACACGTCCTGATTATTTGCCGTCGTATATTGGTACATTCTGTATATCAAATAATGAACGGTCCTGAATATATATATATATATATATATATATATATATATATATATATATATATATATATATATATATATATATATATATATATATATATATATATATATATATATATATATATATATATATATATATATATATACTATAGCGAGAGTCAATGTTTGTCATTGTAGACGTGTCAGTAGCGGCGACATGAATCGTCATCTATGTCGTCATTGCGGTCTCGCAGTCCTCCATAGATAGAGTGGCGCCTTCTGCTGTGTATCAAATATCTAACACGTCCTGATTATTTGCCGTCGTATATTGGTACCCTCTGTATATCAAATAATGAACGGTCCTTCGAATAATGAACGGTCCTGAATATATATATATATATATATATATATATATATATATATATATATATATATATATATATATATATATATATATATATATATATATATATATATATATATATATATATATATATATATATATATATATATATATATATATACTATAGCGAGAGTCAATGTTTGTCATTGTAGACGTGTCAGTAGCGGCGACATGAATCGTCATCTATGTCGTCATTGCGGTCTCGCAGTCGATACGTATGCAGAGCTAAAACGTCACGTAGAGAGTCGTTCGATACCGACTGAGCATTCTTATTCGATAGAACCACCTAGCGACCTAGAGAATCATTCGACACCGTCTGAGCATTCTTATTCGATAGCACCACCTAGCGACCTCGCAAAGAAAAAGAAATACTCGTGTAAATGCAACGAGACGTTCGCAAGATGGGACGATCTACAGCGTCACGTAAGAACAGCATGTCGTCTTACCACCACATACACGTGTACGAAATGCGGAAAGAATTTCAAGAGACACAACAATCTACAGCGTCACGTAAGAACAGCATGTCTCTTACCACCACATACACGTGTACGAAATGCGGAAAGAATTGCAAGACACACAACAAGCTGACCAGATACAACCTGTCCAAACACGAACCACCACCACCACCGAAGAGATCAAACGCAGAAGACACCACATCCCATCACCCGCTAGTTACTGACGAAGATCCTGTTGACCCGACTTCCCTTTGCCGATAACCTGTCGACGGAACTGCTAGATGTCGTTCGAGCGCACTGACAAACCATACGGACATGCGTGTCGAGAGGGCCTCTCCAGTGCAGGTACGATTACAGATTAACCACGCTAGACACGACCGTTCTAGAGATGCCTTTGAAGAAAATGTACCAGGATCAGACCAATGCCTTCAAAATTAACCTCACTTACGGATTCGTACTGAGGAACAAGAACACGGGACGATACAAGTACTATCACTCCTCGTGTAATTGCTGTGGACGATACCTGGACGAACCCAGTCTCGTCACCAACAGTGAGGATTTTGACGACTTTCTCGAACGCATCTGCGAAACCGACATCTTGCATCTGGGCCATCAATCAAAGACTGGATTCTGCGAGGGTGTGCGAACTCGTGACCAATGTCACATTTTTCGTCAACCGCATCGTCGATCATTCGATAGGATGTGTAAACATGATCCCTCTTCCAGTCTATATCAAGAAGAACAAAGCCGTCATCGGTTTGGACAAAGACCACAAACATTCCAAAAGGTACATTGATAACCTGTGTCTCTTCCGGTGTCTAGCCTTGCATCGTGGATGTGACATACGCCAATTGGAACCAGCGGTGAAGACGATGTACGAGGCTTACAACCAAGACGGTGTACCCATGGAACAATTTGCTGGGGTCACGATGAAAGACCTCTATCGCGTAGAGACGACGTTCCAGAGGAATGTGTGCATGTACAGTCTCGTCAATCCGGATGAGGAAGACGAACGACCGACCGCCGAACTCATCCGTCGATCGATCTGTAAATATCCTACCACGCTCTACCTCAACCTTCACGAGACACATTTCTCCTTCATCCAGGATGCGCGCATGTATTGTCACTCATACAGATGTCGGAAATGCAACTCGTTGTGGACACACGCATGGAAGTTACGTCAGCACGAGAGCACGTATACGGGAGGCGTGCGTCGAATCTTTCCTGGCGGCGTGTACCATTCGACTCCGACGATATTCGAACGACTGGACGACGATGACATCCGAGTGAACGAATCGTTGCGGTACTACCCGTACCGAGCCACTTTTGATTTCAAGTGTTGGTTAGACACCGGACAACTTCCGTCTGACAGTGACCGGGTTCACTGGATTGCACGTCACGTTCTACTGAGCGTCAGCGTGGCGTCAAACGTACCAGGACATGAACGAGTGAAATGTCTCTTCACGAACGGAGACACCAACAAGTTGGTGATCGACATGATGGCCATTCTGATATCGATGAGTGACGCCGCGTACGACAGCATCAAAGACTCATACGAGAGCGTGTTGGATCAACACGCAGTAGCAATGACGCGATGGGACGAACAAGAGGAGACTACACGAGTAGCCAACGACAAGAAGAAGAAATCTCGACGTACAAAAAATCCATACAAAAAGCTGATGGGACAACTGTATGGATGGATGCGTCAGTTACCCGTCGTCGGGATCAATTCGGGTCATTACGATCTCAATGCCATCAAACAGTTCCTCGTACCTTACTTTCTGTCCACTGCAAAGGAACAAGAAGAGAGGAAGCGAGAGGAGGAAGAAGAAGAAGAGAACGAGGGTGTCGGTTCGTTTTTCGTCATCAAGCGCAACAACACTTTCATGTTTCTTTCGACGGATCAGCTTAAATTCCTAGATATGACCAACTACATAGCCCCTGGGTTCAGTTACGACAAGTACCTGAAAGCGTACGGATGCGAGGTGACGAAAGGTCATTTCCCGTACGAGTACATGGAACGACTGGAGAAGCTCGACGATACCGCTCTTCCGCCGAAAGAGGCCATCTTCAGTCGTCTGAAGAACGAAAGTATTTCCGACGAGGATTACGCCAGTTGTCAGGAGGCCTGGCGCGACAACGACATGATGACGTTGCGAGATTTTCTCGTCTGGTACAACAACAGGGACGTGGTTCCCTTTCTTCATGCCATCGACAGACAGTTTGACCTCTATCAACAGCGAGGGATAGACATGTTCAAGCAAGGCATCAGCATACCTGGTCTGACCCTGTTGTACTTGTTCAACAACCTCCCGGAGAAGACCTACTTTACCATCTTCAACGAGAAGAACAAAGATCTGCACGACCTCGTCAAAGACAACATTTGCGGTGGTCCGTCGATCATATTTCACCGCTATCACGAGAAAGGGATCACCACGCCATGTGTGAATGAGTACGGAAAGGCTGCCCGTCCGTGTCGATCGATCGTCGGATACGACGCGAACGCGCTGTATCTGTGGTCGCTCATGCAAGACATGCCTATGGGATGGTACACGCGACGGCGGGTTGAGAAGGACTTCCGTCCCGAATCGGCGCAGCTGTACGGACAGATGGCTGCGGAATGGCTGACGTGGGAATCCGAACGAACGGGACTTTCCATACGACACCAGATCAACGGACGAGAGAAACGGATAGGCAAGCAGGAGGGAGGATGGATGGTGCAGCGAGACGAAGACGGCTTATTAGTTCCACGGGTGTTTCTTTCACGGTTTCCGTGCACTCAAGAAGAGGTCAATTCCGTCAACGGGAAATCCATGACCGAACTGCTCGATAAAACCCGAAATACCACCGCCTACCTACGTCACTTCGTCAAGGTCGTCGAGCTGTTGGAATGCGAGTGGAAAGAGATGAGGCGAGATCCGATCGTTAAAAGGTGTTTGGACGCTGCATTTCCCCGAAGTTGACGTCACGTGAGGTGGACCATGACGACGCAACAGATCCTGAACGGAGTGTGCGCTGGAACCGTGTTCGGCATGATCGAGTGCGACATTATCGTGCCAGAAGAACTGCGCGAGTACTTTGCCGAGATGCAGCCCGTGTTCAAGAACATCCGTCTGATGCGCGAGGATCTCGGTCCATTAATGCGTCGATACGCCGAAGCGCACAACATCATGACGACTCCGAGGCGCATGCTCGTGGGCAGTTATTGCGGCGATAAGATATTGCTCGCCACGCCTCTGTTGCGATGGTGTCTGGACCACGGTCTCGAGGTGCTGCACGTTTACCAGGTCATCGAGTACGATCCGATTCCGTGTTTCCGACAGTTCGGTGATGCCGTGTCCAAGGCCCGACGCGAGGGAGACATCCACAGAGACAGGACCATCATCGCGGATACCATGAAGTTGCTGGGGAACTCGGGCTATTTGAAAGACCATCATCAATGTGGACCGACATCGTGACGTCAACTATTGCACGGAGAAGGCTGCATCGCATCTGATCAACAATAAACGGTTCCGACAACTCGACATCGTCGTCGACGACGCGTACGAGATAGAGATGAGCAAGAGAACCGTCACGTACACACTACCCGTACACGTGGGATTGTTCATTCTGCAATACGCCAAGTTGCGCATGTTGCAGTTCTATTACGACTTCATCGACAGATATGTGGAACGACCTTTGTTCCAATACTGTGAGATGGATACGGACAGTGCCTATTTAGCCTTGACCGGAGAGTCCGTCGATGACCTCGTGAACCCAGCAATGCGAGATCATTATTTCCGACATCGCTCTGAATGGCTTCCGTCCAAATGTTGCGACGAACATCGAAACGAGTACATGCGCTGTCGACTCGCCGGTCGACCTTGTGTCGGAGACGAGGCGTGCTGTAAGGCACGCAGAGTGTTTGACAAGAGGACACCGGGTATGTTCAAGGTAGATTGGTCGGGCGAAGGATTCGTGGGGTTGTGCAGCAAGACGTACTATTGTTTCGGGGCCACCGACAAGTACAGTACCAAAGGTCTGAGCAAACGTCACAACATCATCGACAAGGAGATGTTCCTGGAAGTGCTCACCAACCGTCAGAGCGGAAGTGGAAAGAACCTTGGATTCCGAGTGCATAAATCGACCGTGCTGACGTACGTGCAGGAACGAGCGGCTCTCACCAACTTCTACACCAAACGCGTGGTACACGAGGACGGACTGAGTACGGGTCCGACGGACGTGTAGATACAGACGCTGCATGCGGTTGTTTGTCATAATCGATCATGGACACGCGATGGAAACATCCCTTCACGTGTATCGTCGCCGGACCGACGGGATGCGGCAAGAGCACGTTCGTGACGCGTCTGTTGCGTCACTCCTCTGCGATGATTGATCCACCTCCCGAAAAGATCACGTGGTACTATGGAGAATGGAAAGAGGCTTACGCAACGACGGACTTGACTCACGTGCGATTCGAGGAAGGGTTACCGACGGCTGACATGTTCGAAGCGACAACGAGGAACCTCATCGTCATAGACGATCTCATGACGGAAACGGATGAGCGGGTCACGACCTTGTTCACTAAAAAAGTCACCACAGGAACACCTCCGTGCTGTATCTTGTATAGAACGTTTTCCCTAAAAACAAAGAGAGTCGCACCATCAGTCTTAACACTCACTACATGGTGTTGTTCAAAAATCCACGCGATGCAACGCAGATGTCGCACCTGGCTCGTCAGATGTATCCGAGACGCACGAAATTTGCGCTAGACGCTTTTAAAGACGCCACGACAGTGCCGTACGGTTATCTATTGATCGATCTCAAACAGGACACTCCCGAGGACATGCGTCTGCGCGCATGTATCTTTCCCGACGACGACGTACAGTACGTGTACCTACCTAAAGTATAAAAAGATGGAACGTGTGAATGGTCTCTTCATTCGCACCATGTTTGAGCTGGTGAAGAGACACATTGCGTGCATACAGACTCTGAATAAGTACAAGAACGCCAAAATAAGAAAGAGCATCATCGCCAACGCCAACGCCGATCTGCTGTGTGCACTGGCCGAGTGTGCCTACAACATACTAAAGAAGAACATTCCGTTGACCGATTTACAGAGGCGTCGTTTGAGTAAATACAAGACGACCTTACGTAAGTTGTCTCTGAAACGAACGTCGACTGCCGAAAGAAGAAGACTCCTCTTGTCACGACCGCAAGTCGGCAAGGGTCAGAGTGGAGGTTTCCTATCGACCTTCCTAGCAACGTTAGTGAGTTCGACCTTTCTACCCTTGCTTCGCGAAGTGCTGCTCGACAAGTAGGCGCATGGAACACGCACACAAGATGGCCTTGGTGGATCCGCGGATGCTGGATACGCTTCGTTCGCCGCCTCCGCCAACGGACACCTTAGGTAAGAAGGTGCAAGCCCTCGATGATGAGATGAAGTCATCCTCGATAGAAAGGACCTCGACGACGGGACCAAGGTCACACTGTATAATCAGGTGTTGCAGCGGTACAACGTCCTGGTCGATAAACGCGTCAAGGAAACGTTACGCGTGATCGCGGTAGGGAAGGAAGTGGGGAAGGAACCCGAACAAACTTCTAGTATGGAAGCCGACGTGGTGAACAACGTTCCCAAGAGCCTGCAGGCCAAAGCCAGACGTTTGATGGAACATCTCAAAAGAAACGTCGCGTGGAGCAATTGTGGCGAACTCATACACGAGGGTGTTCCAGTTGCCGGAAGTAACGTGGTGGATCTCGTTCACGATCTGTTGCGTAAGAGGAAGACCGGCGATCCAACGGGTTGGCAGTCATTCGCACGACAACTCCACGCCATCAACATACCCATGGAGTTGGTCGGTAACGCTACCAGGAAAGCCTACATACAACAGACAGCGACTCCCGCCGCTGCTACACCACGATGACAACGACAACGACGATCATCAAGCTGGTCACCTCTCGAACGTTAAATGGAACATTCCCTACCTACACCACCACCTGAATTGATGAGTTGGGCCAACTTATAAGAAGATTACATCGTAGTCGTAACGCATTCATGTTGTCGAATTCGCAGGACGAGTACCTTTCCGTCGTCACATCGATATTGCTTAGTGGACTTACCTTGCTTGGTGGCGTTGCAGCCGGAATTCTTATACAACAGGTGTTATTCAGACTATGGTTTCGCTACGTTGTTGCTCCACCGCTACCGTTGTGGGAGCGATAACGTGTGTTCTACTATACGTCAGCGCACTCCTCGTCGTTCGTCAGTACTGAGGAGTCGTCAACGTCACCATCAACGCATCAGACCTTCTGTTTTAATGACGTCGAAAAGACTGAAGACGGTCTACTTCGACCCAAAGAGGGTAGGCAGTTATGGAGGAGTCAACGCCTTACGACGCGTCACGCACACGCCTCGAAAAATAGTCGCGGAGTGGTTGTCGGAACAGGACGCCTACAGCTTACATAAGCCGGCGATACGACGTTTCAAGAGACGATGCGTCATCGTGGGCGGTATGAATCAACAGTGGCAGGCCGATCTCGTCGACCTGACGACGTTGAAAGACGACAACGACGGTATCACCTTTCTCCTCACAATAATAGACGTCTTTTCGAAACGAGCCAAATGCATTCCTATTCCAAGCAAATCCGCTACGTCATTGGTTGCGGCGCTGCGAATCGCGTTCGCGAACGACCGGCCGCACACGTTGCAGACGGATCGAGGAATGGAATTTCTGAATAAATCCGTTCAGGTTCTCTTAACGAAACGCAGCGTCCACCACTTCTCCACGCACAACGAGGAGACGAAGGCGAGCATCGTGGAACGATTCAACAAAACGTTGAAGACTCGCATGTGGCGCTACTTCACGAAATGCCAGACGTGGCGTTACATCGACGTCCTTCCGGACCTGGTGCGAACGTACAACGACACCCGTCACAGCAGCATCGGTATGGCTCCGTCGCCGGTCAATGCAAAGAATCAAGAAATGGTGTGGCAACGTCTGTACGGACACGACGGCAAGGGTGTGCCCAAGTTGAACGTGTCGGATCGCGTGCGCATCAGCAAGTACAAAGGCACGTTCGAAAAGGGCTACGAGACGAACTGGAGCGAAGAGGTGTTCACCGTACACGAAGTTCATCCCTCCGAGCCGCCCGTGTACCGCCTGCGGGACGATCTCGGCGACGTGCTGGACGGCACCTTCTACGAAGTGGAGCTGCAGAAAGTGTCGGTACCGGCTGATAAAATGTACCGCATCGAATCGGTACTGCAGCGTCGTAAGGTTGGCGGACGAACGGAGGTTTTGGTGAAATGGTTCGGACATTTGTCCACATTCAACAGCTGGATCGATGCCAAGGCGCTCATCTATAAAAACTAGCAGCGCGTCGGGTCGTCATTATGTCACAAGACACGACACCACAGACCGTCATAGAGGATTGTACCGACGCGTCGAACAACGACGACAGTACTCATTGGCATCTGTTCGGCACCGAGTGTCCCAAAGAGGAGATAGTGTTTCTGTGTCAGGTCGTCATCTTGTACACGGTCATCGTGATAAGCATCTACAACCTGACTGTAGGTCACGGCGATTCTAATCTGTGGACGGCACTGTTGAGTAGTTCGTTGGGTTACCTACTGCCCAATCCCACGTTGAGACGCAATGGCGACTGAATTCTACATATCGCTGCCTAGCAACGCTTCTATGAAGGCGCACCTCGACAACACCTTGACCCATTACATCACGGATTTGCCTCAGCGCATCGATCTGACCGGCGAGTGGGAGTGTGGGTTGGCGGAGTTCCAATATCCGCACACTTGGTACAACGTCACAGAGAACGATGTCGAGTTATTCATCAACGCAATCGATGCTCCGGACACGTCCCAACGTGCGAAGTTGTCGTGTGGGTATTACGACGATCCGTTAACATTGATGTATCACGTTAACAAAGGACTGCACAGCGTGTGGACGGCGAAGACACGGGCTTGATTGACCTATAGCCCCGTCACTCAAAAAATGACGTTACACATGACAGAGAACACCCTGTTTACCATACCGAACCACAGCGCGACGGCTTCCATGCTAGGATTCCGTAGACCCGTAGCCAGCGAACCGAAGGCAATCTCCGTCACCGGCTCCAACTCCTCGTACCCCTTCCAGATCGAGGCCGACGATGTGTTGACCATGACGCATGGATTCGACACCCTATACGTCTACACGGACATCGTGGAGTCTCGTATAGTGGGCGACACTCTCGCGCCGCTGTTGCGAGCCGTTCCGATTAGCGGACTTCACGGTGACAGGGTGTCCGATCGTTTCACTAACATTCACTACGTACCTCTGTTATGCTCGAACTTCAGCTCGATCGAGGTGGATATAAGAGACGACATGGGTCAACGCGTGCCATTCGAATACGGTAGAGTAACGGTGACGCTTCATTTTCGTCGACGCAAGACCGGACTGTTCTGATGAATTACAACGATTATTACGCGCGACACGCTGGCGGTGCGCTGCCCTACTTCGCCGGTGCACAATACCAGCGAGGTCACGGACTGGGCAGTCTGTTCGGCGGTCTGTTGCGCAGCGCCATGCCGCTCATCAAGAGAGGTGCCGTGGCTTTGGGTAAAGGTGCGTTGAAGACCGGCGTTCGTACAGCCGCCGACGTCTTATCAGGCCAGAACATAAAAACGGCTGACAAACAACGCGTCACCGACGCCGTGCTGAGCGGTCTTCGAGCTCCCCCTGGTAAACGTATAAAACATCCGTCCACAAAGGCGACTATCACTGCAGTAAAGAGACGACGCAAGAGAAAGACGTCCAAGAAACGAGAGGCCGACATATTCTACAATGGCTTTCGTACATAGACAGTCGTGCGAGGGAGTCAAGACCGAGCTGGATCTCTTTAGCGTACCTCCCACTCAGAACTGCATCAGCGACAGTCACGTGGTGGAACATCAACCCACGGCCTCTCTTGACTCTGGAGGACCGATAGAATTCCTGATCCCAGGATCGGGAGACGATTACCTGGATCTCGCCAACACGATGCTACACGTGCAGGTGAAGATAACGCAAGCCAACGGACACGTTCTCGACGCGGACGAAGCTGTGGGACCGGTGAACAACTTGCTGCATTCGCTGTACAGCCAGGTCGACCTCTACCTGAATGGCACGCTCATGACCTCTTCGTCGAACACGTACGCTTATCGAGCCTACATAGAGACACTGCTGAGTTACGGACCCGAAGCCAAGTCGACGCAGCTAACGAATCAGCTGTGGTGCAAGGACACGGCTAATCACATGGACGCTATCGAGCTAGCCGCCGGACCCGCTCCTAACCACGGGTTCGTGACTCGACGACAATACATAACCAGAAGTCGCGTGGTCGACATGATGGGTCGTCTCCACTTGGATATGTTTATGCAAGATAAATTCCTGATCAACGGCGTCGACGTCAAGATACGACTGGTACGCAGCAACCCTTCGTTTGCGCTGATGGCTCTTGGAAACATGGATTACAAGATAACCATCGTCAACGCGTCCTTGTTCGTCAAGAAGGCCACCCTCAATCCCGCGGTGCAAATGGCCCACATCAAAGCTCTCGAGAAAAGCACGGTCAAGTATCCGCTACGACCGGTCGACTGCAAGGTGTACTCCATTCCCGCGGGAGCTCTGTCGCACACGCACGAGAACCTGTTCCTCGGCACTCTGCCGGAACGTCTCGTACTGTGCTGCTTCGAAAACGACGCCTACAACGGCGCGTACAATAAGAACCCGTTTTACGCCAAGAACAACGCCATAAGCTTCCACTCGGTGTACGTGGACGGACGTCAGATACCCGCCAAACCCTTCCAGCCCAACTTTGAAGAAAACCTCTTCGCCAGGAGCTACGCGAGCCTGTTCACCTCGACCGGCAAGATCTGGCAGGACGAGGGAACGGTCTGACTCGCGACGACTACCGAGACGGCTACACCTTCTTCTGTTTCGATCTGACTCCCGTCCAGTGCGACGGTCCCTGCTTCCATCTGGTACAAAAGGGCAACCTGCGCATAGAATTTCATTTCCGAGAAGCGCTTCGGACCACGGTGAACGTCATCGCCTACGCCGAATTCGAATCCATGCTGGAAATCGACAAGAACCGCAACATCATCTTCGACTACTGAGATGGACACCCTGCAGATCGCCCGACTACTGGCGATGGATCCGAACACCGCGTCCGTCTTTGGAGGCGTCGTGTCCAAAGATGGACTGCCTAAAAAATAGACGCTTTGCCGATCGCCTTCGTGTGCAACACCGACAACGTTGACGAACCGGGCGAACATTGGATAGCAATGTACCTGTCCTCCGACGGGCGCGGCGAATACTTCTGTTCGTACGGTCTGCCGCCTCGTCACGCGGCGTTCTGCACCTTCTTGAACAAACACTGTTCCGAGTGGACTCATAATAGCAAGAGACTTCAGAGTCTAACGATTGCGGACAATATTGCATAACTTATATATTGCTTCGTTGTAACGGTTCTTCTATGAGAACTTTCGTAAACGCTTTCCACACTGATCTGGTCAAAAACGATTGTCGCGTGTTCGATTGCATTAAGCTACTGAAAAAAGGGTATACCATACTATCGCATATCGTACATAGACTGAGTCTCTGGCGCGGTGGTCACACCACCCGTAAGCTCGCCCTCGAACCTCTGGCGCGGTGGAGCACCCGTAAGTTCGCGACCTCTGGCGCAATGGTCAACATTCGCAAGTCGCATCATCGTCATCATACCTCTGTTGTATTCATTCGAACATGCATGTACTGCTGCCAATGTATTACGATCGCCTCGCTTTTACTGCTGCCGCTTTGTTTTATTAAAATACGTGTGCTCCGTACGCTTTTGTTCGTTTCCTTACTAGATTAATGACCCTCCTGTCTGTAAATGACCACTGTAACTAGGTTAATGACCCTCCTGTCTGTAAATGATGGTGTCCCCGCCCGTCAGTCCACCAAACCCACCCGTCAGCCCGCCAACCCGCCCGTCAGTCGCTTGGGGGCGCTATTCATCGATATTAAATCACGCTACAGTCGCTAGGAGGCGCTGATATTACCCAAAAGGCTCTGCGCTAATCACATGACCTTCAGGTCAGTCGTTAGGGGGCGCTAATCATCGATATTAGATCACGCTACGGTCGCTAGGAGGCGCCGTAGATCCTTCCTCTAGTCGCTAGGAGGCGCTAATCATCGATATTAGATCACGCTACGGTCGCTAGGAGGCGCTGATATTACCCAGAAGGCTCTGCGCTAATCACGTGACCCTCTCTGATTGGCTGAGCGAATCACGTGAACTTCAGGACGCTCTCTGATTGGCTGAGCACTTACCGGAAGCTAATGGCGGATGATTAATGACCATGGGGCTCCGTTTTCTATGGGTATGAAAACTCATTGCATACTACTGACGTCATAGGTCACGTGACGGCTCTCGACCAATCAGAACCGTCGACACAATTGACCTGTAGCGCCCCCTGGCGGTGAAACTGATCTCGACCAATCAGAAATGCCCCGCATTTGAACGATAATTATGATTATACCGCGGCGCCTCTGGCGACAATAAGCGCACGACCAATCAGACGGTTCCATTTCAAATTTCGACCAATCAGAATGAAGCAAATCTGCCCCGCATTTTTAGGGATTGAAAAAGACATACATACTACTTGCATCGAAGGAATGGAAATTGTCCCCGATATCATTTCAATGACAGCAATGGCATCCCTAATATACACTGTAGCTGTTGAGTTGCTTTCTGGGAGTTCCAATACTCTCCCACATTGAACTTCTAGTTGATGTCCAGTTTCAGCTTTGTTTGTTTGTTTTCCTAATTGTACCATCAGCATGGACAATGACCGTTGATACTGGGCCTTTGGCGTGGCCATGAACGGTTTCCGTGGAAACATCTTCTCTGCATTTCGCTAATGCAAGGCTCTGCGGAACACAATTTCTGGACTAATTACTGCTGTTACAGTACCTCCCTTGCCAGACTTGAATTTCGTATTTTCAGCCATGTCTTCAAATGTTTTCAAGCCTGACTTACTGATGGGTTTGTAAAAGCTACATATCTCACCAGATTCGAGTGCACCAAACACATATCTTTCCAACTTTCCCTCCCCTGTACTTGCTATGTTGAGGAGTGCGTTCTGAAGAGACAGGTTCATCAAACTCGTATGTCAGATCACATGCAAGGTCCAGTGACAGAGATGACTTGACTTCCTGCTTCAGACTACCAGCAGCCTGGATATCGTCACCCATTGCTATGGTCCTGCACAAAACAACAATAGACTGGCCTTGTCCGTGTTGTACAAGAAACTAAACTGCAGACCCATAGAATTTTTCAAGCCGGGACCGCAGTCTGGTACTTATAGTATTATTACTTATATTTTCACCGTGTCTCCTGGAAGCAGTGCTTTGCATCTAGCGTTGAAAGCAAGAGTGCTTTGGTGAACACCAAAGCATTGTGTATCTCTTCGATCAAGTTGTAGAATGTAGTGTCATACAAGCATCGTGTCGTGACGGTTGACGAATCTCTTCGAACAAACTATGCAGACAGACCAATCTGTTTAACATGTGTTCTTTCTCATGGTCATGTTTGTCAAGAACCAGAGTCCCTTGGTGTTTATGGTCTTGGCAGTACCTTAGTGCGTGCCACATTTGTTTTGCTTGTGTATTTTTGGAAACAACTCCTGTGGTATAGCATTTGTGGCACATATTCAAAGCTAAGAAAATCATATAGTAGACGGTGCTACAATTAATCTCTTCTGGTTGCCCGCAGTCTCTTACACTGATTTCTGTCTGATCAACAACGAATGCTGATTTTACATGCCGAATACAATATTACATTGCTGTATTATGTCATTTTACGTTGGAAGGTGTTTGTTGAAAGATATGTTGCTTTTAAACATCATTACGTTAGGTTAGACTCAGGCAAAGCCAAACTTACTAACCCAAACCTAAGTCAGGCAAACACCGCGGAAAGTACCCCTCGATTTCACGATTGGTAGGTAGAGTCCTAATCGGGGATTTTCCCGCTGAAAATGGGAACCTTTACACTTACGTTTCCCCATCATAACTTAATATTAGTCTAAAAAATAACTTTTGTATCTATAAATAAAGAAAGTTTTTATATAAAGATAAATTATTTGTGGCCTCATTGACTCGATATACCCATATTTGCTATACACAACAGTATATGACATTTTGACAAATATCCGAAAAAGCATAGCGCAAAATATCGATATTCTAAATCACTGATGCCTATTTCATCGGTTGAGCACAAAACATGTGAGGAAAGTAGCTTTTCAGTTAAATACGTACGATTATCGAAAGACAAGAAGACGCCATTGACATTGTATCTTTAAGGAATGGCACAATTTCGAACATTCATCGTTTCGCGGTGACCTTGTCCACGCATACTACACCCATTGACCATATCATATCTCATTTTGACGTGGATATATTAAGCTTTCAAACTGAGTATGATATGCGTAGGTTGGTAAAGTAAATACACAGCCATTGTAATTGCATAACGTTCTTCGGAACGCCACAATTTCGAAAATTCATCATTTGGTGGTGACCGTGTTTGATCTTCGCTCCAGTCTGACCGCACAACTTGACAGCACCAAGTCATACCTCATTTTGACGTATAATGTGGCTGTGTGTAATGAAATAAAGAAGATATGCATCCAATATCTTCTGTTTTTGACATTTTGCGGAAAACCACAATTTCAGTAAACGTCGTTTGAGGGTGACCTTGTTTGACCCTCGCTCCAAGCTTACTGCACCACTTGACAGCGCGATATCATACCTAACTTTGACGGCCGGGGGGACATTAAGCTTTCAAGTGATACATAATGTGGGTGTGTGATGGGGGGGGGGGAGCATTTAATTCGGTTTGTTAGGTGGTGCTCGCCGCTCGCCTATTAGCTTAAAATGAGTTGTTAGCAATTGACCTAGTTTACCGCAAGTCAGTTCGGCGCGCGCTCGTGGCGATGCCAAACTGCGTGGTAGTGTGTAAACTTCCGTTCCCACAACTGATAGCAAAATAGCCCTGCTTTAAACGCGGCATCATTGTCAATATCATTCGCTTCAAAATGGAACCCCAACTTGTGTTGTTAGGAATTGCTGTGTCGCCATATGTTCAGTAATGACCGCGGATATCTGCAGTTCATGTTTGCTGACATAATTTACGAAATCCCGTCTCGTCGCCAAGATGTGATGTATACAACGTCTTTCATTTGTCATTCATGACCACGTGTTAAATTTACACTGCTTCGGAACTAGACAGCAATGCAGTTCGACTTCTGACGAACAGGGAACATCTCAATACTCGCCAGAAAGAATGAATGATTTCCCAATGCAAAACCCGAATGTTGTTAATAAAACGCATGTTGATTTGTTTCCATATTAGGATTTTTTGGGAAGTCGTTAAATAAAAACTGTTTTTATGTGTCCCCTACTGAGCAGGATGCCAAAATATTTATGTGCCCTTTAATTATAGTGTACCACAGTACGCTAGCGTCTAACACGTGTGCACACAGACATACCGAAATAACAATATCTCGGGTAACCTGGGGAAAACAGCCCCGAAGTAAGACGGCCCCCACATCGTACGCAAAATATAAAACTCTGAACGTCCCCAAATCTGGTGCAAGATATTTATCGAATATCCACCCGATAGCTCACAAGGCTGACTTACTTAAATCAATGTTTTTTTTATGAACAATTATATGCACTGATCTCATATTTCGCCAATAGTAAAAACGGTGTAACTCACTATGTTAATGGTGTGAATCATGAACGTAATAATATGTGACATGATACTATTATTATATGGTGTGTTTTTGTATATATCGTGTCAACACAGACATAGTGTATGTGTGGCAAGACGGTCCCAATCGGCGCCGGCAGCAGTACTTTGTACTTAGGTACTGTTGTACGTAAGTCAGCAGTACTTTGTACTTAGGTACTGTTGTACGTAAGTCAGCAGTACTTTG
Source organism: Lamellibrachia satsuma (assembly GCA_033239005.1). Classification (NCBI taxonomy): domain Eukaryota; kingdom Metazoa; phylum Annelida; class Polychaeta; order Sabellida; family Siboglinidae; genus Lamellibrachia; species Lamellibrachia satsuma. The sequence continues at coordinate 11,542,814 of BSQZ01000004.1, forward strand.
TACTTAGGTACTGTTGTACGTAAGTCAGCAGTACTTTGTACTTAGGTACTGTTGTACGTAAGTCAGCAGGGCTTTGTTCTTAGGTACTGTTGTACGCAAGTTAGCAGTACTTTGTACTTAGGTACTGTTGTACGTAAGTGAGCAGTACTTTGTACTTAGGTACTGTTGTACGTAAGTGCGCAGTACTTTGTACTTAGGTACTGTTGTACGTAAGTGCGCAGTACTTTGTACTTAGGTAGTGGTCATGAAGTAATGAGTGAAAACATCCAAAGTAGCAACCATTGATGCATGAACAAGCGGCAAGTCTATTCAAGTTTGTTTGAACAGCTCAGTGATCAAACTTAGATTAGCACCAATTACTAAGGCCATAAACAACCCACATGTGACTTCTGTCTTTTGTCATCTGGTAGCACGCTAATGCTGAATGAAACTCCCACTGGCCACTGTGGGTGATTGGGCTTCTGTACACATCCAATGACAATTGGGTAATTTAATGTATCAAATGTATTTCACGTGCCCAGTTATGTGTAATGCATTTAATATAATATAATGTAAGTTATGCTAGCATGTAGGCTGTAATTACGGTGGAGTATTGCTAAACCAATTTGATATTATGTATGGATTGCAGTTATGTATTATTTGTTAACGCCAATTAAAATTTAACAATTATAATAACCTAATATATTACTATCGTATTATTTGTACGTAAACACTTTATTGTATTTACACATTATTGCTCCTGGCAGTGGCTTTGTCCCGCGGATGGCGAAAACGTTTTGTGGGGTTTCGGTACTCTCACTATTTTTCAAATGCAACTCAGCTAAGTTGTTTATTTACTGAACATAGTTTTCCAATGGACAACACACATATCTGTCCATAATGTGAACACATTAAAGACATGCTAAAGTAGCTTAATGATGTACAATTTGGTGCCCAATGTTATCCTATATATATATATATATATATATATATATATATATATATATATATATATATATATATATATATATATATATATATATATATATATATACAAGAGTGAATTTATGAGCAATTCCATAACATAATATATATATATATATATATATATATATATATATATATATATATATATAGTTCAGAATAAATGTATATATAGTTATGGAATTACTTATAAATTCACTCTGTTGTATTAAGTAGTATGACTTCAATATTTATTCTGAACTGTCTTGTACATGATAATTTGTCTCCGGCCAGAGCATAGCCAAGATCGTATTCGCTGGAAGTGACGACTGAGCCACTTGAGCTGCAATTAGCACAGTTGCTTGGGCATGCCAAAAACAACAAAAGTTGACTGTAGTTAGATGTGTCAAAGTTTCTTCATTTTCCATAGGTCACATTTTATAATAATTTTGTGACAAATCAAACCTATCCATTACGACATGTTTGCGCAGATGTGTCGTGGGGTGTAGTATCGTAGCGGTTAGAACGTCGGGCTCTCGATCGAGAGAACCCAGGTTTGAATCCTCTTGCTGCTGTTTCGAAGATTTGGCAATTTTGTTCATCCAACGTTGCCACTTTTCATTCAGCTGAATAAATGGCTAAAGCCAGAGATGGATACTGGAACACATAGTCTTCACGCACCAATTGCAGCATAGCTGAATGCTTCCCATGGAAGTCAAAATGGCCTTGGAATGAACAGGTCTGCCAGGGGGTGAAGTGTAAAGCACTTTGAACAGTCCCAAGGACTGGATACCAAGCTATATAAGAATGCACCTTTGTTATTCAGTTTTGATGAAATCATTGGACAAACTATTAAATTATTCAGCAAAAAAGTCAATAGTGATTATGTGGCCAGCATGTTTTGTTGTCCAGGAACTGTCTAGTCAAATGGTTCGTGGTATTGACGAAACTTGCTATTTCATAGCCATGCCTAGTACAAAGCCAACATAACTCAAACTGTTTAACAAAGCGCATGTTTTTAAACAAATAACAGTGATTATACAAATGGGTTGACAAAGAAGCATATATATGCAAGAAAACATTGGTAAAAAATAATCCTTATGAAGCCATGATAAGTTACTGTTATACTCTGTGAATTTATGTATCTGCAGTGCAGTTATGCATTCAATTATATACACATTTTCAGTCATATGTACATATGCAATAACCACGATCACTACATATTTATGTATAACTTGCTCAAATCAGCAAAATGAAGTTACAGAGTGATGATGCCAGCACCTGTCTGATCATATGCCTCACTGCTGGGCCATAAAGCATCAGTTCCCTACGCACATCGCACACAACAAAATTGTTCAGCATGCTTCAAGGAAATGTCTTAAATAAAATTAACTGTTAACAAATTTAGAACATTATCATTCAAATTATTGTCTAGCACCTACACTAGTAAAGCATGCTGTTCCAAGCAGTTTCTGTGTAGATCCGTAAAATAACTCGCTGCATCATTATCCGACACAAAAAGTGGACTTGGTGAGTTGACATTAGATATATGTTAACCTGTGCTGTCGTTTACAATAACATTATAAATATAATGCTGCATGTAAAATACAATTTTGTTAAATGTTAATTTTAATTAGGATGTGAATTAACACCATGCCTTGTCCTACTCTAAATAAAACAATTTAACTTAAATATTCTGAAATTAGGCTCTAAACTAGGCCAATTACGACTGATAAATCAAATGTTCTGTTATATTATTTTGTATATAGTTTAGCCTAAAGTTTGTGTGTGGCACTGTGGCACCAGTATTGTACCTGTTATCCCATTACTAACAGCAGCCCCTCTTCAGACCAATCCTCTGCAGCTTAGCCCTACTGGAAACAATATCTTAAGCATGAATACAATGGTACTATGGGGAACCAGTGTAAGTCAAGCAGATTCGTTAAGTCGTGCTACATACATGGTCGCCATTACTACATTCAACTAAACTATCGTAACTGAAAGCAATGTGCCTGACAACAATTAAATTAACACCTGGGTAAAATATGTATAACAAGTAATGGGAAAACAACGCTCCAGCTACAAAAACCCTTATGAGACGCAGCAGTAGATTTGGCCACGTTTCCAAAATTGTCAGACTGGGAGGGGGTAGTACTCACAGTGGTTTAGCTATGATTCTATGTGGATCCATCAGACTGGGAGGGGGTATTACTCACAGTGGCTTAGCTATGACTATATGTGGATAGATCAGACTGGGACGGGGTAATACTCATTGGCTTACCTATGACTCTATGTGGATACATTAGACTGGGAGGGGGTATTACTCACAGTGGCTTAGCTATGACTCTATGTGGATACATCAGTCCCTGGCATTGATTAATTTGTTGTGATGGCAGCAGGGCTATACTAGAGCTGTCCCTAACTTCGGCCATCTTTTATAAATTATTTAAGGATTGAGCATGTTTGAACTAACCAGTATGTTCTACCATTCAGACAGCCTGTAGAAATGGCTTGTATGTTTCCCAAACACTGTTACATGCTAGTAGGCTTACCCTAGCTAGACCTAGGTCGAGTGAACATGGGCGATATTTTGCTATGTTTCATATGATGATAAAACTAACTTTTGCACACTGTTGTGTGATGGTTGCATTGAGGTAACATTAACGACATGGAAGAAGCAAGGAGGAGCAAAGAGAACTGCAATCCACACCAGCTATGTACATTGTAAGACAATCAGTTTTACAATGGCATTATAGCCACATAACACAAGCTTGAACACAACGGAAACCACCTACAGTGGGTCCACCTGCACTGGACATAACCCTCCACCTTGATTTCTACCCAATGCATAGCCACCTGGCCTCTGTTAACACAATGGAGAGAAATAGTGTATCCTCCATACTTCACTATGTTTAGACAGGGTTAAGCAACTCCACGTTAACAAGTTTTCCCTCATAATTGCTGCATCAGGTACAATTTCCATTAGAGTAATTACAATATTTGTCTACCGGTGTTGTGCAAGGACAACATGATGGGTTGCCCATGAATGTGATTTTTAGAAGATGGTCACAAATCAGCCAAGTGGAATGAGATCATCACAGCGAATACACTCTGGTATAATTTCATTTGATACTTAAATAATTCTACTCAAAATATAAGTAATACAAGCATATTATCAGTTGTCATTATCAGCTGATCTTTTTCTATTCACAAGCTAGTATTTAACTGAGGTTGACCTTATATGTGAGTTACAGTGTAGTACGTTTTCTTGATTTCCTGTCATCAAATTCATATTCTGTGAGACTGCATATAAGACATTACATGTTTTTGTAAGCAAGAATCCACACAAGCAAATAAACGGAAGTTCCCATTGTGAGCACTCTGCAATGTTGATACCAGAATATTACACCAACTCTATTCAGCTGCTGGCAACTAGCAGTATACCAGAACGATTATACCGTGCTGCCTCCCTATGCCTCCGATTCACACTCGGCCCCTTCCACCTTCCGCTCATCACCGTCACCATGCACCTCTCGGATTGGTGGATCCAGGTCATGTGATCCCAAGTCATAAGTTAGTTGGTCAGCCAAAATCAAGAAACTGCCATCTGTTGTCACATGCACTTCTTGTGTCTTGTCAGCCAGGGTCTGGATGTTGGACAAGAGGATCTCCTTTAGGAAAAAGAAAATCAAGCAAAACATTTACACAACATTTTACAAATCCAAAGTTAATTACACATGCAAAATCTACACCAAATACTAGCAGAACAATCTGTCTTGGTCATAAATGAGGTCTTAATCTCCATAGTGTACAATTCAATTATTCATGCTGCTATTATTTTAACAGAAACTACAATGACATCAGAACACAACTGGCTGATCAGTTACACAACTGGCTGATCAGTTATTTTAGTATATCTGGATGCTACTGAGTAGACGTCAGCACAGTATAATGCTAATTGTCATGGAATTTCTGCAGCTGTAAAAATAAACTAAATTTCTGAGGTTCTGTAATCAGTATATATCAGTTTGAGTATTGCAATCATAACCAAGATTTCGTAAGTGGACGTAATGTTGACAGCTATACACATGAACACAGAATATGTTTGATCAATTATTGATTCTTTGTGGTGGACAGAATGTTTGAACAGAAACCCACCTTTTCAATTTCAATTGTACCATGGGCCTGTGAAAGAAATAATAACTACTTAGACAAAATTTACTGGGCATTGATTTCACACACACATTATGTAGCAAAAATACAAGAATTATGCTGAATACACATCACAAATAACAGCGCACGCATACGCGAAGACACTTGCATGCACACACAATCACAACTAGACTTCTACAATTAAACTTATTAAAATTATTCTTGTTATGCAATAATAAATAAGTGTTTTTTTTACCCTACTAGCTGAGTTACCTGGCGCTACACGGGAGAAAAGGCAGCCACTGCAAGAACGTATGATTCCTTGCACGCCCCAGTCAAGTTTTGGTAGGGCAGTGGCAACGATGGATACAACTTATGTGAACAATTGATGTAAATCACATAACTTCAAACAATTGTAGAAAACACACAATGTTTACTAACCATTGTATGTAACTACACACTTCTATTGTTCTGAGTTAGGTAATCTACATTGAACGTCTACACACAGGGGAATTTCTAACCATCCCCGGGCTCCAACCACCCCTACAAAATTTAAATCACAAAACAAAACAATTTAATATGGCTAAAGTGGTACAATTAAAGTGAGACAGGTGAAGGGTGTTCATATAGGCCAAATCGTGTTGTTGAATAGGGTAAAACTAAAAAAATAAAAGCAAGGTGTCAGAAACTAGTAAGAAAAATGTTGTGTAAGTTAATACATCTGAAAAGATAATTCGACCAGTTGTCACAAATTAACATTTCATGTTTATGGGAATATATAGTTTATAATTATTTATTCAAGGTATGATTTTCACCTTTTGACCTTAAACCTGACGTACCAGGGTACGTATATATCACATACTGGATATTTTCATAGCCAGTTTTGTTCAGTAAATCATAAGTTTTAAATTGATACCAACCAAGATTTCAGCATCAAAAATAAAAAATTTACCTTTTGACCCAAAAATTACACCTTTCTCTGTAATGAGCGGTATTTTTCAGTGGAAAAATGGTGTTTGTCATTTGTGATGTTATGGCTAATAGTTTTTGTCAAGATTTCATGTTATCGCAATAACTGGATGGCAGAATTCATGAACGGAAGTGATTTCAACCCAGTCTATAATAGTTCTCATGCATTTAACCTTGTTGCGACAAACGCACACACAGAAAACTAGGGGACTTTTGATATGTTGTTTAATTTTGCAACTATCCTAAAAAATTGGCATTCCACTGTTTATTTCCATGTTGGTTCCATTTCTGACTTAATGCCCCTGGACTGTATACCAAAACCCAATTCTAGAAGACTACATACCAAAACAAATTCTTGTATGTTACCATTCTAATGAACGTATTATGAGTACAGTAATACTGTTGATTTCAACTGTTAGTTGTTCAGCACCATTAAACGTGTTACAGTTCTGAAAATGACTACAGAATAATGCTTTCACATGCTGGTTTGGTAACAAACATGCAATAAGTTATGTATATGGACAAACCATATGTTGAATGATATGAGTGTATTCCATGCAACATGATTTTTTGGTTAAAGTTCATGATTGGGGTCAATATAGGTGAAACTCTTTATTGTTAATGGCATGCACACCACAAACATGAACATGACAGCAGTTGCAAACCTTAGCACTGATTTTGAGAATGAAAACGACATGGACTGCAGTTATATAGATGTGTTCTCATGCCTGGTGATGTTGTTAGTTGGGCAACAATAGCATGCACTGTTTGGCACTATGCATAAACTTTAACAACACAATCTAAATTTAATTCAAATAATAACAAATTTGCAAGAACATAACGGCAGGTGAATGTAGCATGTTTAGAAATATAACAGTAAGCGCATTTGAATGGTGCTTATTATAAAATAAATTGTAAGTGTCTATTTAAACAGTTATGATCTATGTTAGTGACAAAATACTTACATCAACTGTATTCATGCCATCTTTTATTTATACTTAACTCTTAAAAGTGCTTAATCAATTCGATTTTTTTGCTAGTCTCATTTCAAATTAATTTAGCAAAAAACCAAACCTAGTATCTACTGCGACATGCTAGCTTGTTTGTACAACTTTTGTATGTTGTTTTTTTTGTGAAATCATCAGACAAACTATTAAATTATTTAATGCTTGTTCATGCATTAACTGAAGTGAAAATCGAAAAGATGAAAAATCACGATTTTCTTCCTTGGTGAAATTTGTGACTTTGTCATGTGATCGGCGAGAGGATGGAGGTCACGCCCATGATCAGCCTTGACCCACACAGTGTTTTCCATTTTGGATAGCCACCATTTTGATCCTTACCAGATCTAATGACTAAAGTAAATTTTTTCCATGATTTGAAAAAAATTTTCATTTTATTAAACACACTGCGCACATTACTTAAACTAGTCACACACTAAACATTTGGACATAAGTGAACCGGATTCACTATGGACTGAACCATTTGAGGAAGCAGCTTAAACATTTTTGAAATTTTACATTTTTCAAGGCTTTGTGTGTTTTGAATGAGGCTTTGTCATATTATGAGATACTGCCTGCGTTTATGAAATGAACAAGCAAATAACAGTTTTCAAACCACACCTGAAAAGCAACTGTCAGGTGCACTAAACTTTCTGGCACCAAAGTGATCCAATCATTTAGTCCCAGTTTGCATGACAAGCTCTTTCTGATCATGCCATGCAAACCAGCTGATGTAGACAATCATAAATGTTCATTTGCAGGTTTCAAAGTTCTGAAAGTCCAAAAACATACAATGCTTAATATTGGTCAGACCACCTCCCCCAATACATGGTGTGGGACATTGATTATGCTGATATTACCAAGCAAAAATCACAGCCAATAGCTGCCGACTTCCTATCCATAGATACATTAAGGGTGTGCAACCGTCAATATAAAACATAACTAGAGGTTTCAATATTTACTTTATTTAAATTTATTCAAAAATTAAAATATATAATATATTAAAAAAAAAAAAGCTAATAAACAGATTCAACTAACGTGACATGGCTACCAAGACACTACCCGCTATGCTGCCTTGTTCTGATATTTAGAATAGTGTCAATGTGCATTAATTTCACTTGTTCACTAGGTGGTGACACTGCCGCTGGGATCTATTTTATTCCCACAAAACGTGGTGTCAACCAAACCACCACCCATCAGCACATAGTCCTGCACAGTGTACCACTAAAGGTTTCCACATAATTATGCATCTTTTGAATTTGACCATCTAGCATGATGTGTAAAGTGAAGCTAACGACACTGGTTAATCAGACAACACAAATTAATCAGACAACACAAATTAATCAGACAACACAAATTAATCAGACAACCTTGACCAACCTATGATTTTTATTCAAATTACATATAAACAAGACAATAAAAAGGACTCTTGTTGCAACAGTTTCTTCATACTTCAAATACCCAATTTAAAAAACTATATATCATATAACTATTTCTTAACCTTTTACTAAACTATTATATGTTATAACTATAACTTATTTTTTAATGCATATTTGTATGTATATGGATTTTTTGTACAATGGCGACTTTGACTTCACATTCCTTTTATATATACTCAGTTATCATTATTTTTACTACTTTTAACTTATTTATACTCATCATGCATATATGTATGAATATGGGTTTTTGCCCCAAAAAAGTATTCGTATTAAAGTCTGAACCTCCTATTATCTTCATAGCCTTAATTAAAGGCACAGGTCCACATTTGTGAAACACAGTAAATCTCATGAAACAATAGCAAAGTTTTAGCACTTTAGATAAGTATGATATGTACATATTGAATTTGTTTGCATACAGTTAATTTACATATTATTTTCCCAACTTCCAATGCATAAGAATGGCAATAAGAATATTACATAAAGATAAACACTGTTTTCATTTTCCTTGAAATGTTTTGTATCAGGTTCTCAATTAAGTTTTTAAATTCTACATATTTGTTATTGTTGCGTACAATGCCTGGCGCCAACCAATTTATGAGTTAGAATGATTAGGACATATTAATATGTAAGTGTTAGATGCTAAACTAGGGCTAATGTACTTACATTATAAATCATTCAAATTTTTGCTGCATGCCATCTGAGACCTGCTGCTGTTCTCGACTTTGTCGTGCTGCCTAAAATATGTTTTGTGCTATGGTCAAAACACAGAAATGAAACGACCAGACAAAGGGTCAATTAAAGTTATATTTGTGAATGTGCTTGGTCCGTGTTAATTACATGTATACATGCATACTAAGTGGTTTCGATGATTTCATAAGAAATGTAATTGAATGAAATAGGGTGGAAAATTGTCAATTAGCAAGTTACCTATAAGTTAAATAAGTAATTAAAATAATTTTAATTGTAACTATATAGCAGCAGGTGGGCTATAGGCTCACATCAACCACGCTTCTGAAATTGTGCCAAGTACTTGGGTGTGGTTTAAGGCCACCCACTTTGTTTGTTCACTACCATCTGAATTGGCTGCAATATTTGAAATATTCCAATGCTTGGACAAAGTTGCTGCAAGTGACCAGTACAGATGGACTTGTGTTTCTCTTGTAATTGACCCGTGGTCTGGAAATTATATTGTCATGGTAAAATAAATTAATTAAACAACACATGCTACTAGTAGGAGAAAATGACAAATATACCTGTGCACCTAGATAAATTTCTGTTGAAAACCAACAGCACACCAATCTGTGAACAAGTTTATCACAAAGCGGTATGACAATTGGAAATATATGAGTTGTAACAAATAACACAGCAAAAAAATAAAGTGGGATAAATCACTGATATCGGACAAAAAGCAGGCTCATTGATGACTTCGTACAGGGAGCTTACCAATAATGCTTCAAAAGCAAGTTTTGTTGCTGTGCTGATGGCATGACATATCTGCAATGTAGAAACACAGTTCATTTTCATGGCAACCACGTTTTAGTTCAGCTTATCAAAAACACTTTTACTCAAGCAACATTTCTAGTTTCACACTGTTGAAATGTCCAACTTCATTTTTTAATTTCTGCACCTATTTAGTTAGCTTTGGACACTTGGTTTTAGCGCCACCATATTCAGTTTCACATAACAGTTTCAGTTTTATTTGTTCCTTATTCTATCCAAAAAAGAACTCACCTCATCTGCTGAAGTGTTGCACTCAAAGACATAGCAAGCGAATGTTGAGGTGTCGCCCTGTTCTTTGCTGGGAGGTGTCCGCGTGATGAAGCCAAACAACCTTAACAGATAACAAAACTTTAACTTCAGAAAATATTTTTTTTTGATATTTAAAATAAAATACTTACTGATGAAGTAAACAAAATTGTGCAATTATATTTACATATAATTCTGGTTTGATATGCGGCTTCTAAAGTAAGTTTTATTTCCATTATGGAGAATTTAATGATGTGGATACTCAGCAGGTGGCGCCATCATATTATAAATGATTCCATTGACGTTCGCTAGTTGGTACTGTCGGGAGTGGTGCAAGTCACTGAGTGATAAAAAACACAGGAGCTATTATTAATTAATATGTTTCTTTGTTTTCATGAACAACGTGTGGTGTTAATATCACTAAACCTTTGGAAGAAACTTGTCATGTGTGCTGAAGAAGTTTGTCAGATGGCTGTTCACATGTAACAATATACTGCCGGTGGTGTACCGGTGGTGTACCGGTGGAGTACCGGTGGTGTACCGATGGTTTACCGGTGGTGTACCGGTGGTGTATCGGTGCAGTGTATAATAAAATACCAAAAACAAAAAAATCTGTATAAATCTGTCCCGGTTGCATTGCAGCACAGTAGAACGGTCGCACATGTTCTGTGATCGTGCCGTCTATAACCACTCCCAGCAAATGACATTCACGTCTTCGTTGCCACTCTTCTGCAGCTTGCGTTTCTGGTCGAGACAGCAGTTCTTCTTTTCTCTTGATGATTGAATTGGCCTGTGTTCAGCCAATATGAAAATCGTTAGCTAACTAGCGGCAAGATTTGTCCAAATCTGCTGCCTTGGCCAAGTCAACTTTGTGTCACAAAGGTTAGCGCATTCCTTTTCATAGACATGATAACTGTATAATGGAGTAATCTCAACTAATACTGGATTATACAGCGCAGTCAGTGCATTGCTATTGTGACTACCAGTTGGATGAGTTGATGAAATCAATCACTACCCCAGGAATAGGTGAGCTGGAATAGTTTTGATGGTCAAAAGAAGCCAATGTTTGAATATTTTGAATGCTCGCAGTGATTCTGATTGACTCCCGGGATTATCAATGCGCTTTGAACTGCACGCAACTGGTGGGCCAACAATGAATGGCTGGCCGATATGCTGCTGCTTTTAGAAAGTTAACTTAGTGTTGCAAAGTCAGCGAGTTACTTTTAGCTAATATGATAACTGTGGAATGGAGTAAACTGAACTAGTACTAGAAATACATGGCACAGTCAGTTCAATGCTACTGTGACTACCAGTAGGAAGTGGGCCATAAATTAAGTTGATGAAATAAATTACTGCCCCACTTTGAACTGCCCGCAAACGTAGTGAAGTTAGTGTGTATCAGTGATGGCTCAGCTAGCCCGACTCGCGAGATTGTCAATGCACGTTAAGCTGTCCACAAGCGATAGGGTGACTATGAATGGTTGGGTCCAAATTCCCCGTCCATTGTCCACATTGACCAGGTGGCCGCTATGGACAGTTAACGGACAGGGCTAACTATCAGGAAGTCATTCGGGACTTTCAAAAGTGTCCGTTATAGACACATGTCCGTTATGGGCAGGTGTCCGCTAAGGCAGGTTTTACTGTACATTTAAAATCACATTATATTTACCTAAAACCCAACAACAACATAATCGATTCCCTAATTGGTACATTGACATTTCAACAGGTTTATTTGGCCTGCTATGTGACCAGTACAAATTAAAAACATGGCACAGTTGATTAAACATAGCATTTTGGAGTTACTCTGATTATTAAGGGATGATCTTAAAAGATGTGTACGACACTGCACGAAACCAATGTTATTTAACCTCAGATGCCCTTCCCCGCTACACAAAACCAATGTTATTTAAGCTCAGATGCCCTTCCCCGCAAAATGAAACCAATGTTATTTAACTTCAGATGCCCTCCCCGCTACACAAAACCAATGTTAGTTAACCTCAGATGCCCTCCCCCTCTACACGAAACCAATGTTATTTAACCTCAGATGCACTCCTCCACTACACGAAACCAATGTTATTTAACCTCAGATGCCCTCCCCTGCTACATGAAACCAATGTTATTTAATCTCAGATGCCCTCCCCCGCAACATGAAACCAATGTTAGTTAACTTCAGATGCCCTCCACCGCTACACGAAACCAATGTTATTTAACCTCAGATGCCCTCCTCCACTACACGAAACCAATGTTATTTAACCTCAGATGCCCTCCCCCGCTACATGAAACCAATGTTATTTAACCTCAGATGCCCTCCCCAGTTACATGAAACCAATTTAACCTCAGATGAACTCCCCCGCAACATGAAACCAATGTTATTTAACCTCAGATGCCCTCCTCTGCTACACGAAACCAATGTCATTTAACCTCAGATGCCCTCATTTAGCCTGGGATTCCTACCCCTGTGGCGTAAGTCCACCAAGTAGTTCTTAGGGGCTTTCAAAATGGTGGATCTCCGACAAGTGCATCGACTAAATGACTCAGCAAGACGAGGATTACGCAGGAAGAGAGTGTTTAGACACAGAACACACCCTTTTATTTCATTTTTATTTCTACACAAAACTACTCGCTCACAACAACGCTCTAAATTCTCGTCACCTTGTGCTTATTTGCGTGTATATCATAGTAAATTTCAGGCGGTTGTCGACGATCTGTTTAGCATTAGCATCTAGCACGGCAACAGTGTCTAAAACAGTCCATGCTGCATTCACTCAACTCCTACAATGACACATTCGCTTCCACGAACTCTTGACACATCAGCAGAATTCTCATTAAGGGTTGTAAAACTGCATCAGAGACTGGAATTGTCATTCATCAAACAGTGAAGCAGACTGTTCACTCAAACTTTTGGATAAGAACATGGATTGTGTACTAATGAAAAACTTTATTTTAGCTGCTTACAGCACAGCATTGACAACTGTGAATTTGTAATGAATTTTTTTCTTTTAATAACTTAATACAATAATAAACATTGGAAGTCTGATAATTATTTAGAATGCTGTAAAAAAACATAGGCCTATTGGCCCCTAAAACTATGTTTATCACCGACATAGTAAATAATAAGCAATTGCTTTCAGCATCTTTCGCAGAGCGTTTACATTGTTCTTTAATTTACACTTCAAAATTGTGTTTTTAGTTGACGCATAAGCGTAGTACTAAGTAACTGCATAGTAGACAACAACAAACAGGCCCCCGGGTGGCAATTTAGCTATCATAATGTAAAACTGCCTGCAAGCACTCACATCAACACTCGTATTAGTTGTGAGAGGAAAATAAATGATGTTTCTGGGAAAGTACACTAATGTACAATGAAATACACCAATGTACAATGAAAAGCATTGTTGTACGATGAAATACACTGATGTACAATGAAATATACTGACGTGCAATGCTAAATGAAACAGCTGCTCACCTTTCTCTCCCCCATGAACAGCTGCTAACCTCTCTCCCCCATGAAACAGCTGCTAACCTTCCTCTCCACCATGAACAGCTGCTAACCTCTCTCCCCGTGAAACAGCTGCTAACCCCTCTCAACTGTGAAACAGCTAGTGACCTTCCTCTACACTATGAAACAGCTGCTACACTCTTCCCCCATGAAACAGCTGCTAACCTCTCTCCCCCATGAAACAGCTGCTAACCTTCCTCTCTCCCATGTAACAGCTGCCAACAGTCCTCTCCCCCATGAAACAGCTACTAACCTCTCTCCCCCACAACACTCCCCCACAACACAGCTGCTAACCTTCCTGAAATAGCTGCTCTCCCCCTGTGAAACAGCTGCTAACCGTCCTATCCCCGTGAAGCAGCTGCTAACCCCTCTTCTCCATGAAATAGCTACTAACCTTCATCTCCCCTGTGAAACAGCTGCTAACTTTCCTCTCCCCATGAAACAGCTACTAACCTATCTCCCCATGAAACAGCTGCTAACCTTTATTTCCCCTTTGAAACAGCTGCCAACCTCTCTCCCCCATGAAACAGCTGCTAACCTCTCTCTCCCCCATGAAACAGCTGCTCACCTACCTCTTCCCTATATAACAGCTGCTGACCTATCTCTCTCCCCTAAGAAACAGCTGCTAACATCGCTCCCCCATGAAACAGCTATTAACCTTCCTCTCCCCTATGAAACAGCTGCTAACCTTTCTCCCCCATGAAACAGCTGCTAACCTCTCTCCCCCATGAAACAGCTGCTAACCTTCCTCTCCCCTATGAGACAAATTTGTTCGATGTTTTGAGGACATTCCTAAGAAATGATTAACCCAAGATTAATTCGATGGGTAATGCTAATAATAAACGTCACACCCACACATTCACTGATTCCGGGAATCGGGCTCAACATTAGCTAGCCATTTGGGGGAGGTGCTTGGTATTACTTGTTGGGTCGGCCATGGCTGGGCTGCAGTCTGGAAGTTGACTGCCTGAGTTTACGGCGACCAAAAATGAAGCAGCAAATATTAGCAAGTAGGCCAAGGCCTAGATACACATGTTTAATAACCATTCCACCAGGGGTAGATAGTAGAGCTAACCCTTGTGCATGAGGATGGTACAGAGAAGTTACTGTAGGCTGCCCTCACCTCTTGTTCTCACTGTGTGTTGCCCAGTAGGAAATGTCCTCCAGTTGAAAGGTTGTTCTCACACTGTTGATGGACGGATCTATCAGTCTGCAAGCAGGGGCTATATATATAGTGGTGAGAGATAGCTGAAATCCGTGATAGCACACAGCGTACCCTATCTAGAGGGCCTCCATCATGGGTGCGGTCAGAGGAGTCCATCCCGACTAATTCATTGCTGATAGACAATTTATGGAGACACAATCTCTAAGAGCAACCACTCGAAACGCAGTCTTGAAAGATCCAGTGTTGACAGAAGAATCATGCAGCTAAAGATATATCACTCAGTTAAATGTCAAAAAAGTGATTGCAAGACTGCTGAGATTTCTTTTTTTTTGTGTGGATCTTTTCTGGACGGATATTGGTTAACCACCTAATAAGGCGAAAGTGAGAAGAATTGTTCCTATTTGTGTGCGTACCTCATTGCCTCGCTGGACACTACAAGGCGGGACTCAGTCATCTTGAAGACATTGTGAATGGCGCGAGCTGCCATGATCTGTCGAATTGTTTCCAGCACAAGCTGCTCACCTGCATGTCAACATGTCAAAAATAACCAAAATGATGATGATGGGTGGCTGACAATTATGATAATGTTATCGAAAATAATGTTATTTACATGCTATGCTAACAATGATGATGACTATCATGCATGTTAAGTCTCCGGCAATTGCCATAAAACTCATGGAAATCCATCAAAGCTCCTGTTCTTTTGTTCAGGGGAACACATTTCCTAGATTTCTCTAGAAGTAAATTGGGACTATCAGGACTATAAACATGTTATTTTATATTTTGCAAAGGATTTCCCCAATGTAAAAAAATGTATATTAACATTCAAATGTACCATTTAACAGTACATGTGCAAAGTGTATACATGCTTTCTGTGGTGAGAAAGTGAAATACATTGACTACTCACAATTTTAGCTATTAGTTGAACATTTGAAGAAAACTACATGACATCGGGTGCTGAAATGAGGGAGTTATTGGATGCAGCTAACAAGCTACGAATCATGCAGAGGGAGGCTGATAATGTGGCCAAACATGCAGTGTTATAACACCCACTCCTAAGTGGGTATTTCCTCCAAAATTTGCACTACAGCCCACTACTAGTTGGGCAGCCGAGGGAACCCCTTTTGCCTGACAGTTTTTTATTATTGTTGACTATTCATCTCTAGCATATGTATATTGATATGCAGGTGGGTGTGGAGTTTGCACACTTAGGGAAATTGAAAAAGTGAGAAAATCCAAAATGGTCACAATGGAATCATGAAAATCAACTTATTTTTAGATATTCTCTAGATAAGACACAAACATTACTTAAATGTCTATGTGTATGTTTTCACCCATGGGGAATTCGATGCCATAATTTTTTTACACAAATAAGTTAAGAATGCAAATGACGGATATATACGTGCTAAAACTATATCTCAAGTTCGACAACCAGATAGCACAAGAACATGAGTAAAATACCTTCCGATACAGTTGTTTTCAGATGTGGAGGATTTATTTGAAAATACACAGAGAGAACAACATGTGGTTATATTAATAATGTGTGTACGGAAGCTACATGAAAATGGGCATACCGAATAAACATACAAAATTACTATTAAGAAATCAGTATTTTTAGATAACGATGTTTTACTCATTTTATTGACATCTTTATCACATCCTTATCAAGTTTGCAAGCATCGGTCCTCCTCATCACGCTGAACTTCTTTGCTCGTCGCATTTATGCATACATGTCTACCCTGGCAAGAACAACGTATTGTACACATCGTGTTTTCAATGTTGCATGACTTTTACCTTTTACATTAAATCTTGAACAGTTTTAGCTTGCAAGGTGTCAGCAGGGACAGTAGTTGGACTCCAGTGGACCCCTCTTCCTGCAAACAACCCTAAGCAGTTGGCTCTATCATTTGCATGTTTGGCTCCAAGGAATGTAGCCATATTGAAGATAGGTACTGGCTACGTTTTGTTGGAAGGCTTTAGGCTTCCCAGGTGAAGGGCTTAAATTTGCAAGCTGTGGCTCGCCAATGGTGCCCAAATATCATCCTGGCGAGTGTTATTTTAATAGTGAGCCTAGCAAATTCATTTTGTAAGTTGTATTACTGGTTCAAATCAAACCTCCAAAGTTGCAACTTTGCGTGGGTTATATAAATCATTCGAAAGAAACATTTAGCTGCATAAGCCGTTAGCAGCCAATGTAAAACTGTAGCGCTCCCAGCCTCTGTGGACAAAGGAGCCCTCATTTTGGCTGTGCCTGTTGCCAGTTTGTTTCCTTTGGAAATATCACGCTAGTGCACATGGTGGCTAATCAGCTATAGTCTCTTAGGTGTTGAATAAAACTGGTTTGGAAAGCAGGAAATGTGACATTGAAACAGTGCTTATGTACTGGTAGTGCTCAAGAAGCTGAGTGTATGTTCACCAGGTATCAGACTCTATGTGCTAGTGCCAAAGTAGGACACCACAACCAGAAACTCTCAACATGTACTTGGGCTTAAAGCTTGAATACTGACTTGAACTGGGTGTGAGATAATGCAATGCCATCTGCCCAAACTTACCACCACAAAAGAACAAATGGCATTGAGAATTAAGGGCGATGAACAAGACAGGAAATCTATACATGATAAATTGGGGCTTTGCATAGATCCACGCGAACCCAAGCACCATTCAGATGGTGAACATAGTTACTGGGCAAGTAACTTCAGTCGAAGTCGATAAGGCAGTAACACTATAGACGAAACACAGTCTTTTGATTTGGGCAGAGTAAAGTAGGATGGAGAGACCAAAGTGTTTGATACAGCAAGTTTCACGTGTAGAGGCTGGTCCCAACCTGGTGGTTGTCGCTCACACTATTATCTTCATTCTTGTTGATGTCATCAGGGCAATGTATTCTATAATGTTCCAATGGTTTACCAGTTCAAAGTCGAGGTGTGGTGTCCTGGACATCAACGCAATAGCACAAAAACACAGTTTGGCTGCATTCCTTGGAGCCAAACCTATCAGGTTTTCAGTAATGTTTGTAACTTATCTGGTTGCGAAAATATGAGAATAAGTTGATTTTGACAGTTCTGTGTTGGCCATTTTGGATTTTCTCACTTTTTTTTATTTCCCCAAGGGTGAGAACTCCACAGCCACCTGGATATCATTATACACATGGAAGAGACGAATAGTCAACAATAAAAAAACGTTATCAGACGAAAAGGGGTAAGGCATACATGCTAAGTTTCAGAAATGCCAATCAAGGATATTTATATACGTAAATCGGAAGGTCTAGTAAAAACGGGGATTGATACGTAAATCGGATGATCTCAGAAAATCGGGGATTAATACTAAATCGGGTAGTCTCGGAAAATCAGGGACTTGTATGTAAATCAGAGGATCTAAGAGCAAAATATTACAAAAAGAATACTTTCCAAGACAGTAACAACCATGTTTTATTATCACCAATCACCAACAATTCATATATGATACAAAAGCACATTATATATATATATATTCACGAATAACTGATCAGCTCTAGATATCTAGCACAGAAGAATGACGCCCATGTCGATCTAACATAGAGCATGCAGAGTGACTTTACCATGACAGGCACACGCCTATAATTTATGAAAACCCTCACACATATATCACAAATCTACCAGAAAAGAATAACGTCCATGTCGATCTCACAGAACATGCACAACAGACACAAGCCTACACATTTACTGGTGATCCTTCACATAATCCCATGTCGCAACCTTGGCCGACTTGAGAAGACCCTTCTCTGGCACAAAGGCATAGCAAGGATCGTCTGTGTTGATTTTGCATGACAACAGCGCATGCAGGGTGTCGTTGCCGAGCTGCGACCGAGAGCCAGTGTCGATCTTTCGAAACATCGAGAACACACGCATATTGCACACTTTACAGTATGCAAACGCTGGTCCCTTATCACTGTGGCATATAAACTGCAAGTCAGTCGCCCATTCCGGCTAGTATTTTGCAGCATATTTCTTCTTCACACCCGCGCTTTTCCAAACTATTGTTTCCGTGCAACAAACATCGAATCAGACGCTTTATAACACTTGGTGCACAGAACACGTGGGAAAATACAGCCAATCGAAAACGGTATAAGGCAGCAAGCCCAGACACATTTGCCGAGACCGAGCACAAGAAATACGTCGTGATTACGTTGCAAGCCCAAGCACATTACAGAAAACGGCCAATCAGAACCGGTATTGGCCACTTTCTGTTGGCCCAGAAAAACATACTCGAGTCAGCCGGATATAAAACCGAATTAGGCCATGCCTAGTTCGGAAAATAACATACAAAAAAATGTTTTGGTTTCACTAAAAATCCAGGAGATTTGGTGGATTTCCAGGAGTCTCCCGGTGAATGCTGGAGACTTAACATATATGGGTTAGGTCAAAAATTGACCTTCGGCAACCCGACTATACACAACAGTACCAGTAGGTATTATTTCAGTCCATTTCATGCATTACCGGGTATATAATAGGCCTACTACTTAAAATAACGTTAGAACAGCTGAACATGCTGTGAAATGTCAACAAAGTAACACCACTTCCCACAAACTATTGCGATAGCAACATTCACATTACTTAACTGTCAACCAATGGTTTAGGGGCAGGGTTTCTGTACCCTGGACAGTGACTATTATAAAGCATAAATTGTTTATATTGAATCACTTGAACAAGTGTGGTAGTAATGAAAGCTGGTTGAATCTTACCTCGGTCAGTTTTCACTTCCACTGAGCCGAGAAAACGGAAAATAAACGTGCGTGAGAAGGCAACGTTGTCTGCAGGCGTGTCCTTGCGAATGTCTTCAGGGGACTGGTCAAAAGGTTTATACGTCTGGAAAAACATAACAGTTAATTCATGTCTTTTCTTGTCATTTCATAACAGTTGCTTCCCAATTTTTTTAAAAAAAGTATGCTTATTTTCTACTATTGCCAGTTGGCATGCAGAATTACAATAACGTCTGTTGCTACATAATATGTGTGTTATTATAATTCACTTACAATCTGTTGAATGAGAAACTCTTACGTAACTATATAAAAGTACAGCTTGAGAATATAAGTCTTTAAATAATTTGATTAGATTCAATAATGATTAAGGGCAACAAGGTAATGTTCATGTAATAAAATTATAATGTAGCATAGAATACTGAAAAACGATTATGACGAAATAGGAAATAGTAATTTTATTCAAGAGCAATGTCTACATCAGCAGGCAAGGAAGACATCTAACTATAAAACTGTCCCCACCAATATTCTTAAGCTATACAGCTACACATATCAGCCTATATAAGACAACATATTAAGAACCGGCGGTATATGTACGTATAGTGTATATATATATATATATATATATATATATATATATATATATATATATATATATATATATATATATACATATATATATATATATATACATATATATATATATATAAAACCTATATACATATATATATATATATATATATATATATATATATATATATATATATATATATATATATATATATATATATATATATATATATATATATATATATATATATATATATACCTATATAGAATCTGCCGCTTAGTAGAATACAAATTTTGGCCGGGACGGAATCATTTCCAACTCTATCTGCATTACAGTGCACTTAAAAGTGAATCAGTCACTTAACAGAATCAAATAGCTCTGACCCGAAGTGATTCTGTTAAGCGAAGTCCACGCGTGCGTGCGTGCGTGCGTGCGTGCGTGCGTGCGTGCGTGCATGTGCAGTGTATTGAAGATCTTGTTTGTAACTGCAAAGTAATAAATGCGGAGTACTGAATGACAATATGACAGGGAGTTGGGATTTGTTCCTAGCTATGACAATATGACAGGGAGTTGGGGTTAGTTACTAGCTATGACAATATGACAGGGAGTTGGGGTTAGTTCCTAGCTATGACAATATCTCAGGGAGCTGGGGTTAGTTCCTAGCTATGACAATATGACAGGGAGTTGGGGTTAGTTCCTAGTTATGCAATATAACAGGGAGTTGGGGTTAGTTCCTAGCTATGACAATATGACAGGGAGTTGGGGTTAGTTCCTAGCTATGACAATATGACAAGGAGTTGGGGTTAGTTCCTAGCTATGACAATATGACAGGGAGTTGGGGTTAGTTCCTAGCTATGACAATATGACAGGGAGTTGGGGTTAGTTCTTAGCTATGACAATGTGACAGGGAGTTGGGGTTAGTTCCTAGCTATGACAATATGACAGGGAGCTGGGGTTAGTTCCTAGCTGTGACAATATGACAGGGAGTTGGGGTTAGTTCCTAGCTATGACAATCCGGTCTCTCTAAACTCTGATAATTCAACATGAACAAAAACACACTGACATATAAAAGTATAGCAGTTGTATTTGCATTCAGTGTGAATTTATATATTTGCATAATTATGCAAATGAAGTCATATGACTGCAGATAAAAATAACGCATTTTTTATTTACCGACATACTGTGCAAAGTCATGTGTAATATACAAGCATAGTGCTGGGATTTGCATTCAGTATGAATTAAACATTGCAGACCTGTCGCAACAGTATGACACCACATTTAAAGAACTTTTAGACATACCCGCTCCATTGATCACATGATCAATTATTGTGCGCCCCAACACACCTTGGAACACAAAATAACTATCTCTTACCAAGCGAGAGTCATATAAACAAAACAAAATATGTGCCAAATTCAAGTTCAATGCAGTGAAATGTGATGAGTGTACACAAGACAACAAAGCACTTTTCAGGATTTTCGATGACTTGATGAAGAGAAAAGCTGCTCCAAAACTGCCCACTCCTGTGGCTGGTACTGCTAAACTCACAGAAGATTTCCTTGATTTCTGCGGACTGGTACTGTTAACAGGTCAGTGCGTTTTCCGGAATAACATCATATGCTGTATACTGTTTAGTGATGAAGCGTACAACGAAATCAAGTGTTCTTGACACTTCCTACTTCACTCGTGGAAGCCAACATTGATATTGTTGTATTGAAATTAGCTACAATCATTAACATGTCGCTCGAGTCTGGATCAGTGCCAGCCAACTTCAAACACGTGGTGATTACACCTGTACTAAAAAACTACTGGCCAATATCAAACTATCATTTGTGTCAAAGTTATTGGAATGCCATATGGCAGTACAACTTCGCCAGCAACTAGAAAATAACAAAATGCTTTACAAATAAGATTGCTCACATTCGATCACATTTTGTCATTAATGATAATGACTATGATTTCCCTGAACCACCATTTTCTGAAAATATACTACAGTGTTTCACACCTGCAACTACTAGTGAAGTCCTCATTATCATTATTAAACGCCTAATAAATCGTGTGATCTGGACCCATTTCTTCTATGAAAAAGCTGTATCAAGCAACTCATCACTATTATCATAAACCGACGAGCCAATTTGCGTATCCAGGCATTGGCGAGGACGCCCGTGCCAAAGTGCTAGAAATCTTCAACCAGAAGATGAAGACGAGTCCTCCCTTGTCTGATCAAGACATTGAGCGCTGCCATCGACTCGGACGCCAGACTGATCCTGCACGTCCCAGATATATGAGCATAATATTTAAATCCGAACGAATGAGGGCATCGGCCTACAGCGCCCGAGGTTTCCTAAAGAGGACCTTACACTGAGAAGATCATTGATGGCTTTCCAAACAAGAAAATTACGTGCAGAAAAAAAATATAGCAGACTGTTGGACTCACAATGGACACGTTGTTGTCAAGGAAAACAACAACTTAATCAAGAGGATCAACTCCCCATGAGACATATTCAGTTACTAACTGTGTAGCACTTGCTGAGGTACACTGACAATCAATGCTATACCTGTATTGTGTTGGTGGGCGACAAGATGACACCTCATCAGTTGTTGCCTCCAATGTTTGCATTATATTACTTGCATCACATAATATTTTGATATAATATACCGCTTTTTGAATTTTCTGTAGCCCATGCATAGTGCCTGAGTGATAGTTAGAACGTGGACTAGTCATTGTTTGCATTATATTATTTGCATCACATTATATTTTTATTTGGTATACCGCCTGCTAGTCGTTCTGTCTGACACAGAGCCGGTTACTCCACATCGCTGTCAGCCGCTATGTTGAGTTTCTGTTTATGTTTTTCTAAGATGCTTTTTTGTGCATCCACATATAATGTTCCTAAAATAGCACACTATCATCCGTTGAAATCCACAAACAAATACATATATTACAATGATATACACTCACCTATCACACTCGTATATACAAAAGGCAGACATCCTCATGTGGTACATGCATTACAGTTCACGCCTACACATATACATATAATTAACAGGCCTTTAAAGATATTGATTAAATGATGGAACTTTCAGGTCATTCTATTCTTTCACATTTGGGTGGGCTTGAAAACAACAGCTTAATCAGCATTCTCGACATTAATAATAACGAACTACAAGTAATAAAACACTCTTCGTATTATGATCTTAATAAATTTAAGAATTTAGTGAATGAAAAAAAAAGAAAATTGTCTCCATATTAAGTTTAAAATATACAATCTATATATGCTAAATTTGATGAATTGGAAGCATTCATTGAAGAACTACACAATCTAGAGTATAAATTCAATGTCATATGTCTACAAGAATGTTGGATATACAATCAGACTTATCCTCTCAATATACAATTACCGGGATATGATAATTCAGGGTAAGAGCAGCAGTGACAGAGGAGGGTTAATAATATATGTTGATAAAAAATTCCAATATGAAATATGCTTAAATTTAAATATGTACGAACACTGGGAGGGACAAATAATATATCTAAAAGGGTAGGGTTACCCAAACCAATAATTATTGGCAATATGTACAGACCACCAAGAATATTAAGAAAACAAAAAATTAAACAATTTATTAATGAATTCACCTCACTCATACTGTCCCTTGAAAGGTTGAATAGAAGTATTAATATCGCCGGAGACTACAACTTAAATCTAATCAAAATTAACGAAAATGGAATGTGTAGTGAATTCTTTGACTTGCTGACATTCCACAGCATGTTTCCTCAAATTACCCTTCCAACTAGGTTTTTTCACACATGTGGTACATTAATAGATAATGTGTTCTGCAAAGTTTACCAAACAACAAAGATTACCACTGCCGGTATCCTGCTAAACAAATTATCCGATCACCAACCTTACTTTGTTTTACTGGACACTGCTGTCACCAAAATACCAAATCCAAACTTGATTAAAGTACACTTGTAAAATGATGAAGCTATCAACAAATGTATAAATGAGTTTAGTAATGCTGATTTATATAATAAACTAGATAAAAGTAAGACCGCAGATCCTAATGTAAGTTATACTATACATGACAAAATTGGAAAGGCAAAAAATAAGCATATGTCGTGTAAATTAGTGAAATATAACAAATATAGACATAAAAAATCTAAATGAAGACTACTAAACTCAAAACGATTCCGAGACAATCTATACAAAAGAATAGAATTAACAAATCCCACCTCAAGAGAGTATGAAATAATATATATTAACCTTAAGACATACAATAAAATATTAAATACGTGCAGCTAAGCAACAGTTCCATGCATCTACTTGCGCTAAATATAAATCCGATATTAGAAACACATGGAAAACGATAATTGAAATAATTTCAAGAAATGGCAACAAGAAAAGTTTCCCCACACTAATTAACATACATAACACTGAAATAACAAACAAACTAAATATAGCCAATAAATTCAATGCATTTTTTTTTACAAATGTTGGGATAAACCTGGCAAATAATATAACTTTCACAGGTCAAAAAAAACTTTGAACACTACCTGAAGAAAAAAACTAAATTACAGGTTTGAATTAAGCGATATCGATGAACAAACAATCCTAAAAACAATAGAAACACTTCCAAAAAAAATAGTAGCGGTTTTGATGGAATTTCGAGCAAATTATTTTAAAAACTAGCTCCAACCATTATCAAACCTCTGATGCTTATAGTAACACAAGTTTTTAATACAGGGATATTCCCCGATAAACTAAAAGTGGCCAAAGTTATCGCAGTATCTAAAAAAGGAAATCCAACAATAATGAATATTTACCGACCAATATCCCTCCTACCGGTTGTGTGTAAAGTTATGGAAAACATCCTTGCCAATCAATTGTCCTCATATTTTGAAAGCAAGAAACTCTTTGTCAATAATTGATATGGATTTAGAGACGGCCAATCAATCGAGTACGCTGCACTAGAATTGGTAGACAGAATCATAAAAAATGGACAGTAATGAGGTACCAATTAGTATATTCCTTGATTTGTCGAAAGCTTTCGACACCATAAATCATAAGATTCTACTAAATAAATAAAAATATTATGGTATAGAAGGAGTACCGTTGCAACTTTTCAAAAGTTATTTAACAAATAGAACACAATTTGTAGAAATTGATGACATAAAATCTGATACACTGCACATAGCTACTGGTGTGCCTCAGGGCTCAATTATGGGACCACTATTATTCATAATATAAATTAATGATTTTTCACAGGCTAGTCAAGTGTTTAATTTTATATCATATGCAGATGACACCACACTTTTATGCTCATTGAGTAATTTCGTAAACGCACAAAATGCAGATAGCGATTTGTTAATAAATAAAGAACTCTTGAAAATTAACGAATGGCTTGTAAG
Organism: Lamellibrachia satsuma; assembly: GCA_033239005.1. Classification (NCBI taxonomy): domain Eukaryota; kingdom Metazoa; phylum Annelida; class Polychaeta; order Sabellida; family Siboglinidae; genus Lamellibrachia; species Lamellibrachia satsuma. The sequence continues at coordinate 11,568,441 of BSQZ01000004.1, forward strand.
AAATAAACTTTCACTAAACATAGCTAAATCTAAATGCATGGTCTTCCACATGAATAGAAAACATATAGAAGCACCCTCTGCTAAATCAATAATATCATTATTGATTTTGGATACAGATTTAAATGGGAAGAAACACTCTGAACATATATCAAAGAGATGCACGAGAATAATCGGTATACTAAACAGACTTAAACAAGAACTGCCTTTGAGAATAAAAATCATGCTTTATAATACATTACTTGTGCCACAAATAAATTACTGCCTGACAATATGGGGGTTTCAATGTGAAAGAATAAATAAGCTTCAAACAAAGACAACACGGATAATTACGCAGAGCAAATATAATGAACACACTTCACCACTATTTAAAACTATGAATCTGTTAACAGTCAAAGATATGCAAGCATTGCAAGAACTTACATTTTATTATAAATTCATACATAATAAATTACCTGCATACCTACAACACTGGCGGTTAATTACAAACATAAACATACATAACCACAATACGCGGAGACAACATGAAATTCACATTGTTGGTATTAAGCATTCATTTGCAAAGCGATCTCTAAAACACAATCTACCAATAACATTAAACGATACCCTTCCAATTGTGAAAGATAAACTCCATACGCATAGTCTACGAGGTTTTGTAAACTACGCAAAGTATAATTTATAAATAAATATCAAGATTCATATGCGATCGTGAATTGTTACATATGCATGCGCAACTAAAGACAACACTAAAAATTCGCATAGTATGGTACATGGATATTGTACACACATGTAGAACACACACGCACACACACGCGCGCGCGCACGCACGCACGCACGCACGCACACACGCACGCACGCATGCACGCACGCACACACAATACTTTGAGGATGATTATGGATTTTGAACTTTGGTTATTCTGTTTGTTGCACTCAGAAACTGTAAATGTATAGTCAATTTTACCGTGGCTCCTATGCCAGTGACTACTTGCAGTCTTAATAGGAGTCTCCAATAATAAACTATTTCTGATTCTGATTCAAACAAGCTCTTGTAAATCCTCTAATAAAATAAAGTTTTATGTAAAAATGATTTAACAAGATTGCCATTCCAAACAACAAGTTCCAGATGGCAAGTGGACAAGGAAGCCACTGGCTTATCAAGAGTCCAAAAATTTTCTCACCTATGTGTAGCTCGCCTTTATGAAATAGCTCTCAATTATAGTTTTAAACATATTCACACTACTAGCATTAACACAATCATTTGGCAGTAATGATACAGATAAACAAAGTTTACATAATGATCTAGATAAATAAGTTAAATACACATAGGACATGGAAACATGGACTAAGAATGAAATGGAGGATGCTGTACTAGGTAGAACCACACAAGAAAATGACTTAGGAGTAACATTTAGTGGTGACATGAAAGTTTCAGAGCAATGTGGGATTGTTGTTTCGAAAGGAAATCAAATTCTAGGGCTAATTAGGAGAACTATCATGTATAGGGAGAAACAGAATATTGTATACAAGCACGGCAAGCAGCTGTATCTTAAGAAGGACATATACAAACTAGAAAGAATACAACGAAGAGCAACTCAAGTGATTCCAGAATTAAGAGACCTTAGTTATGAAAGCCACTTATTACAATGTGGTTTGACAACACTAGAGACAAGGAGACTAAGAGGAGACCAAATATAAGTGTTTAAATAGTGAATGGTTATGCGGATGTTGATAGGAATATGTTCTTCAAACGTAAAGAAGGAAGTAGAACCAGAGGACACAAAGCAGCATTAGTTAAGGAACAGTGTAGGTTGGACATGAGAAAGTACTCTTTCTCACAGAGGGTGATTAATGAATGGAACAAACTGCCAAATGATTGTGTTAATGCTAGTAGTGTGCATATGTTTCAAAATAGAATGGACAGGTATCCGATAAGGGCGGGCTACACATAGATGATAAAATTGTTGGATTCTCGATAAGCCAATGGCTTCCTTGTCCATTTGCCATCTAGAACTTATTGTTTGGGATGGCAGTCTTGTTAAATATTGTTAAAAAGCTCTTCGGTGGTGCTAACCATAATTTTTCAGAGAGATACCAAAGCATTAACATATCTCGCACACTATCTTACCCACATCACCATCCATTCGGAGTCCTGCACGGATCCACCTTTGGCCCTGTTTTTTTAGCTTATTTATGCGTCTCTCAGCCAAGTCATTATTACTCATAATCTTAGTCATCACCTTTATGCTGATGACACACAGGTTTACATATCACTTTCACAATCAAATGCACAGGAATAATTGTTGATTGTCTCCCTGACATCTTGTTTTGGATGGAATCAAGTAAGCTCAAGCTTAACCCAGATAAAACAGACCTTATTATTATTGGCACTAAACAACAACAAAATAGGGTCATTAGCCATTTTCCAGTAAAACTGCATGGCAGTGATACATTCCCATTTGTACTAAACAACTCTGCTAAAAGAGACTTAGCTAAACTCCATCGAGTACAAAACTGTCTCGCCTCATTTTTCACCATAACTACCACTACTTAAACAGTTACACTGGCTTCCTGTTACTTTGTTTACACAACCGCCCTACTTGGCTAGTCTCCTGCATCTTTCAAATATCCCTACGCAGTTCAGATCATCCATCTCACAATAACTTATTGTTCCTAAAACTAAATTTAACTTGGGCAACCGTGCTTTCTCTGTCGCTGCACTTAGAGTCTGGAATGAACACACCATAATTTTTAAAACATATGAAACTATAGCTACCTTCCGAAAAAAAACTCAAGACATTTATTCCAAATTGCATTTTCACCATCGGTGATCCCTCATTATGATAATGACTTTTGCATGTCCCTGTTCATGATAATGCTTAATGATTCTGTTTTGTTGCGCCTCTGAGCTCATAATAAAAGCACCAAATATGAGGCACTGAATGACTCACCACAACACCCTACTAAACAACACTACGACCAAGGCTGTTGTCATCGCAGCACCGAACCGGAAACAAAAAACATGTCCACGTGTTAACATGTGTGGATGCAAAGTTGCCCCATCACCGACGATCCGTAAGATCAGTCAGCTTACTATAGATCTCAAAGATCAGACACTGTCTGCCCACTGATGCAAACAAAACACTAGTCCACGCCCTAGTGACACCGCGATTGGACTTGAGCAATGCAGTGTTGTACAGCTTTACTGAAGCTCTTATGGCCAAGCTACAGATGATGCACAGCAAAAGCACAAGCACAAGCATATAACACCGGTGCTGACTGAGTTACATTGGCTTTCCGTTCACTGGAGGGTCCAGTACAAACTACTGGTCCTTGTTTTCTCCACATTGCATGGCCTTGCATCAGGTTACATGTCTGACCTACTGACCCCATAAGCATCTAGCCGCAACCTTCGATCTGCTGATCTGCGTCTGCTGGTAGTGCCGCATTACAAACTGGAGGGCCTATGGCAGAGATATTAAAAACCTTTTTATTTAAGCGTGCATATTTCCAATGAGAAATAATTGTGAAAATGGGCACTTATTTAAACTTGAAACATTGGGTGAGTAGATTTGGATTTTTCAACATTTCTTTTCTTTGGTGTTTCCCTTCGAACTTTGCTGTTCTTTCATCTTCTTTATGGGCCAACTTGGGTACCCACATATTTCTAGTGCTTTCGTCTTCTGGCATTGATATGATGTTGTTGCATCTATCCATTAGTATCCATTAACGTTTTGATGAAACCCACTTTCTAATGTAATGGATGGTGATGGGTTCAGTTCAGATATTGGTCAATGCATGTCTTCTTCCGATACACTAGGGGTTTCTTTGTTCATTCCTCCTTTCGTATCATAAGTGTGTCCAGGAAAGGCAGTAATCGCTCTCTTCTTCGTATGTGAACACACTTGGGATGCCCGATGCCCCCCCCCCGCCATGCCAACTGGCGAGCAGTCAGCCAAGAATTTAGGTCCTGATGAAGGCTACCAACAGCAGCCGAAACATTGAGTAAGTCAATCTCAATAGTTGTGATTAGAAGAAAAGTCAATCTCAATAGTTGTAATTAGAAGAAAATTCATTATTATCTATCAACATTTTCACAAAGATATTAGCCTATCTGAATACATTAGAATAACGTGTATTGCTGCTGTCCTAGTCATTGCATTATGGGTAATGGTGGATATTTTCCCCAATAGCAACAATTATAACTGCTGCTTATCCAAATCCACAACATTTCCTTTTGATCATATGATGTTATGCACTGGATGCGGTTTGCAAGTGAGTAACTACATTGTAGTTGACAGGCCTTGAATGAGCGCCGCCACTGCATGGGCGAGCCATGTCAACGCAGCCAGTAGGTTGGTGGCATGTCATCACTGGAAGATTCTCCTTCCCCTAGATTATTTACATTTGTCACTACTACCACTGTCTGTATCACTTGCATGGTCCGCAAAATAGAGATTGGCATCAAAATAGTTTTGATAAATTACATCCGCCATCTTGGATGTCTTCTCTCTGATTGGCTTAACAAAGTCATATTCTGAATGAGAGGGTTTCAAATACCAAGTACAGATATTTTACCAAATATAGCAAAATTATAAACATGTTCCATCATGTCACTTGAACAGGCAATAGCGTGGAATGAACATCACCGCGTTATGGCTATCTATATACAGTAATATATATGTGTGTGTGTGTGTGTGTGTGTGTGTGTGTGTGTGTGTGTGTGTGTGTGCGTGCGTGCGTGCGTGCGTGCGTGCGTGCGTGCGTGTGTGTGTTTGTGTAACCCACCTTAACAAAATGAGTTGGATGTTGGTAAACATGAAACTTCGCAAATACCGTTTTTATCAAACACTGGCTAATCCAACGATTTTGACATTTTCCCTGAAAATGGTTCCTTAGTATTCATTTTAATGATTACCACAATTTTATTGTATATTTAATTATGTTTAATATATTTTAGTGTTATATTTGAAGAGCCTTTCGATGTGTTCCGCTTGACTTCCGTAAGACAAAGCCGAAAATGCCGATAATTAATCGCTTTTTTGTTCGTAATTTTTAGATGGTCCCTCACAAATTTGGCATCGTTGCATATATGGTCATCAAATTAACATATATTAAGAATGTATCGAATAGGAGGGCGTGGGGGGCAGGCACTGTTTGTCGACTGTGCTCGAGACTGTCCCCATTCACAGCCCGTTGCTGGGCCATCCAATCAGCAGGACAGTGAGCGAGACACAATAGACGTTTTGTGGGGAAGGGGCGGTGCGTGAAGTCTTCGAGCCCGTTAGCCATCTCCGTCATCTGCACTCTTGCCCATGTCATGAGAGAGGTGTAGCTGTTTATGAACTTGTTGTTGTTGTTATTGTTGTATTGTATTAAATATGCCACATTTTGAGAAAACAAGATTGTTTCTTGGAAGATGCATGCTTTACCCACAAATAAAAGTGTTTTAGAGGTATGTGATTATCACTGAAGTGAACGTTATGAGTGCAATGCTCTCTAAATAAGGTGGACACATTTTGAATAATAAAATAATATTTTTTTAAAAATCCACTTGCCGAGTCCTTCTGCTTTATGTGTTGAAATGTGGGCTCTATTGAACCCGACGTCCAGAAGGCTCGCATTGGGCGTAGTCAGCCTGGCGTTGGGTTGTGGAGCCCACATTTCTTTGTTTTACATTTCTTTAAAAGTGGGCTTACACTTAATCCCCACAATAAACGTCATTCATTTGGCCTTTTTCATATCTCTATATGTGTGTTGTGTTGTTGATTGCATACATTATTATTACTTTGAAATCACAAAAATAAAGTAAGTTCTTACTGTCCCAACTTTGTTTTACAAAAGAAGGTCACAAGTAACTATTTTCTTAACTAAAATATGTCACATTATGACACTTGTGGCATAGTGCTGCTAGTTTTGACATTCATTAGCAATGGCAATAATTACAGCGCAATTAATGTTGTCAGTTTTTTTTCTGACAAAGATCATGTTATTATATTAGCAGAATGTCATGTGGATGCCTTTATCTTCAAGTGGTCCAAATATCTGCCAGATATATGCTTGGTAACTAAGGTAGCTATGGTAATAAACATACTAAACTTTGATGGCTGATTTCTCAATTTGTAGATTTCAACGCCATATATGTTTAGCGAAACGTAGGTATGGCTAGAATTTAGATATCTGGATGCATGATGTGAAAGCTGAGATGCTGCTCTTTTCAACGATACTAATAACTCAATATGTTCAAATTGGGACATGTGACTCATTTTGTTAAGGTGGGTCACACACATATATATCATAATGTATAAAATGTATATAATTAATATTATGTACGTGCGCGCATGCGTGCGTGCAGGGGTGCAAGCAAGCGTGAATATGATCACCCTTTCTCGTCACTGCCTCACTGCAACAGTGAAGACAGTTTCGCTTGTGCCGCTTTCAAGATGTCTACACATAAATATACACACATATATATATATATATATATATATATATATATATATATATATATATATATATATATATATATATATATATATATATATATATATATATATATATATATATATATATATATATGTATACAGTGAAACCAACATTGGGACTGGAAAATATGGTCAGTGTTGCAGCAAATTTGGATATGCTCATAAGTTCCTCAGACTGTGACACTTACCTCTGTGGCCCATCAAAGTCTGACGACTGCACTGACTCGTCACTCGGGGAAATCATGTCAAACTGAATGGGGGCATCAGGGATAAAGATGGCATCAGCAACACTGGGTGGGATGACGGGGGAAGGCGCGGCAGCTCCCACGGGTACAGTTCTTAACAGAAAACAAGGATCAGATAAACGTCACGACAAACTTTATTATAGAAGAAAAGTATACACATAGTAAATTATTGGCGCATTTTCAATGAGACTCTCATTAAATCAAAGGCCATGTCACTAGCATTAGAGCCATCTTTATGTTTATCACATTTCATTTACGTACGTGTTTATTGTTACCATGGATCAAATAAAACACCCCTTCAACTTTATTATGACTACACTACACTACTACTTCCAGTTTGTAATTTATCCTTTTATAATATACAGTGCATATCAGTGTTGTATTTGTCAGAATGAAATAGGAATGGGCTGATAAACTGCATCATTATAATCAGTACAATTATCTGATAATCCAAACTTTTCCAATGCCAACCTGTGTGTGTGCGTGCGTGGACGCGTGCGCGCGCGTGGGTGCGTGCGCGCATGTTTGTGTACACACGCATGCACGTAGATGGATTAAAGCAAGATATGTCCTCACCTATGCGGCTCCTTCACTTTCTCTGGGCTGTTCCTATTGGAGTGGCTACTGGTTTTTGAGCTGCCAACATCCTGCAAGAAAAATCAACATATGCCCTGCACATGAACCTATCTCAATGAAAGAGACTTTCTTTGCTAGAACACGTCTTACATAGCAAGAGTTCCGTATTCACAAAAAATATGTTTGTGAGAGTCCACGACACAAGTAAAATATACATTTGTAAAGCACAAATTCTGATGTTTAAAACTGCTTCATCAACTGATTTAGCCTATCACAAATCCGGTTCTTTTGTGTCCAAATATATAGTGTGTGAAAAGTTTATGTAACATCTGCAGTCGATTTAATAAAAAAGCATATTTTTTAATCATTAAAAGAACTGACTTTAATCGTTAGATCTGTTAAGGATCAAAATAGTGTATATTCAAGCTGGTAAACATTGTGTGGGTCAATGCTGATCATGGGCGTGACCTCCTTCCTCTTGTCGATCACATGACAAAGTTAAAACATTTTACCAAGGAAAAAACACGTGATTTTTCAGCATTTCGATTTTACTTCAGTTAACGTTTGAACAAGCATTAACTAATTTAATAGTTTGTCTGATGATTTCACAAAAACTACATACAAAAGTTGCACAAATGAGATAGCATGTTGCAGTAGATACTAGGTAGGTTTGGTTTTTTACAAAATAAATTTGAAATGAGACTAGCAAAAACATTGAATTGATTAAGCACTTTTAACATATAAACATTTGCAATGTCATATTGCTATCAAAAGCAAAGCTACCTGGATTAGGCCTTTAACAAAATAGGTGTGTTTCCGGTAACGGGCCGAAAAAATTAGGTAGGGTAGCTACTGCAGGCTTGTTAACAAATGCAAATGCATTTGAATGTGCATTTGAATGTTGAACACTTGAATACGCGTTCAAATGCCTCCGTGAAATTGCTAATGCATTTGAATTTGAATATGTACCTTAAACATTTGCATTTGAATGCGACCCACAACATTTGATTTGTCAAATGCACCATCAAATGCATATGTAATTATTTGAATAACTATTATTGTTAAATTCATTTTCACAAGTTCACAACATGCCATTGGAAAAAGTGCCCTGTAGTGAGCAGTATCCTCAGCAGATCATGAAATCATTGTCTGACCTGTGAATCCACTTTCACAACGTGCTCTTTGAAAAAGTGATGTGTACGTCAATGGTCAACTGGTCAATGCCTGAGCTGTTATTCATACAACATGAAAAGACCAACTGGTATATAAGTTGATGGCTTCAGAGATTACCTGTTCAATGAAAAATGCAGACAAATAACTGTCTTGTGTTGTGTTGGCAGTTTTGAGTGGGTTGGGGTGGCAGTTCATTACGGGGGAGTAAACATTAGCAATGCCAGCCCTAAATATTTACAGCCACAGAGAGTGATTAGTGGTAGCTGTAATTATTTAACAAGATTTAACAAGATTGCCATCCCAAACAACAAGTTTCAGATGGCAAGTGGACAAGGAAGTCATTTGCTTATGGAGAGTCCACCAGATCATCATCCCAGTGACCCCACCAGTGGGGGGGGCAGTCTATTGTCTTCGGTTCCCCTTCCATTCTGGCATACCTGAATGATTAGCCTTTCATATATTGCCTTTGTTCGCAGTAAACTGTCAATTGTCTATTCTTCCCTCCCATTTCCAACACCTCTGCAAGCCTGGAACTGTGTGACTCAGTGTATGACTCTATAGACATGTTGCTCTAGTGGGACTGGAATGTAGTGGGACTTACTGGCTACAATAATGTACTACTGTATTTATTAAATAAATAAATAATGTGTTTGTATACATTACTTGTCTTTTCTCCAAATAAAACAAAACATTAATATAAAGCCAAAACATTTGAAATTAATTCAAATGCATTTGCAAATGTGTAACCAAAACATTTGCATTTGTGTGCGACCCCAAAACATTTGCATGTATTCCTGGAAAATGGCATTTGCATTTGAATCAAGTGAAACATTTGCATTCAAATGCATTGACAAAATTCACACTTATGTATGTCTATAGACACTTGGAAAATACCAGTAAATGCCAGTGTTTCCTGGTGTTCCAATTCCAAAAAACCCAACTCTGTTTACCGCAATTGTTCGAACCAATGGGTTTAAGGGGTCACATGCATGCAAATGGAAAAATGATGTTATATCTTAAAAACTACTCATCTCATTCTGACCAAATTGACAGTGTATTATATTGATGAAAAGGTCATAATATGCTATTTGCATGACAGTGACCATGGTAACAAGACAATCTTAGAAATGTTGAGTGGTTTTGCGGTAAGCTCTATAGAAAATTTAAATCATATGTTAAATTATTTTTTTTCTGACAAATAACATATCAAATTGTGCAATGAAGCAGTTTGGCTGAACAAGAGTAATATTTTTTATTATAAAAATTTTATTTTTACCATTACAAAATAAATTGTTTAAACATATTTTAAAAAATAGACATATATGAATTCAATTTGTTGTGAGACTTCTACAAAACCAAACCAGTTTTCGAATGTTGCTTCAACTTGAAATCAGTTTCCACCCCATCTCCACCACAGTAGTAGCAGACTGATCTTCCTGGGGCCGAATTGTAGCAAGAAGCCTCCATGAGACTCTCGAAGTTTAGTACCTGGACATTTTGGCAGATGGCATTGACTTCCCTAACTTGCTACTACTGTCTGCCATGAGTACGTCAAATGCATTTCTTTGACTTGGTTCAGGTTCAGATGGGCCAGCACTAACATACTTAGGCATACAAGAAATTTGAAGGAACAGCTGAATGTCATTGCCACATTCACAATCGATGATGTGTACATCGTGGCGTCGGTATTTGGTACAATCGTCCATGGTCCTTGTCCATGCTCTGCTAGTACTATGGCAGTTACACGATCCGCTACCACAGGCACACGTTTCTACCACGCTGATAAAAGTTTCGTTTAGCAACATGATAAATGTTCTGGATGTAACCAGACCGCTGTTAAATATTAGAAAGTCCACTAATCAGCATGTGGACTAATTCTGTCAACGTACGCGCACTGGAGTATTACTCATGGGTTGTTTATATACTTGTTACTAAATGTAACGAACCGAACATTGATTAAACTATTAGAAGAAAAGGTAGGGCCAACCATAATCTTTTTATTTGCTATTCCAATTTAGGTAGGGTCAAGTTACTGGAAATACACCTAATGTTTGCTTAGGCCTTATTATCAGCACAAAAAAATTATTTGAAAAATGTTTCTGTATTACCACCTACTACATGAGAAAACAATATAGAAAAAATGTCATTGCCTAAATAATTAATCATACAAATCATATTCGGAAATGTTTTATATATTACTGTTTAAATAATTAATCATACAAATCATATTCGGAAATGTTTTATATATTGCTGTTTATTGCATGTTCTGCCAAAATTACTTGTATTTTGGACATAAAAAGAACTGCATTAAAGGAAAGAATAGTAAGAAGCTGGATAACGTGGGCAGCTCACTCAGTGCGGATGGAGGAGAGATGACTACCAAAGAGAACAGAGGAGGTGAAAAAGCAAGGCTGCAAGAAAAGGGACAGACTGCAATTAAGATGGGAAGACTGTCTTAAGAGGGATGCGAGAAAGGCAGAGAAGGATGGCAAGGTGAGGGAAAGGGCTGCTGACAGTGATAAGTGGGAAATTACATCAAAACAATGCAGCAGCACAAGAACTAGGCAGCCTCACCACTTTATAAAGAGAACCACGAAAAGAACTACAACTGATTGAATTCACACACTTACTTTCTTTCGAGGCTTCTCCTTCACGTAGCCACTTTCCTCCATCACATTGTTTATAGTCGCAACCCACTGCAGAGACAACCTCAACTCAGTTAAAACCACTCAAACACGGCTCTATGTCCAACAATTCTGGTTTCTAGTCAGAGGAAGTTTATAAAATGGTGCAGTTATGTGTTTTTTTAACAATATTTTATATTTCTGGCAACCACATTGTGAACATTGATGTTTGGGTATAACATAAAGGCAATCAGAAGATGCAAACTGCTGCACATATGTACAGGAAACAGAATTTGTTGTCTACTAATAAGCTCAATTCATTAAATGAAAAAGTTGTCCCTCTGCAGAATCCCCTGGCGTGAATATATAATAATAATAACATTTCTTTTGAGTCAATATCCCTAGAAACCAAGCTCAGGCATTAAATTAAAACAAAACATCAAAATTAAAGCACTGATTTTTTCCTGTTATACAACAGCTTAGTACAGATGTACCTTTTTAGAATTATTTTAAGATTCGTGAAAATGTCCATTACGTTGGTAGATGAAATGAGCAACACTGAGAGTAAGAAATCTCAATAGTTGTTGTTTGAAGAAAATCGTTACCCATATTTTAAGATTATATAGAATGTTATGCTATTTTAAGAGACAATTACTATTGTTTACCATTGTGATCTTAATGTGTTTATTCATTTTAATTATTTACACAGACACAACATTTGACTTGTAATAATTGTACATATTAAATATTGTTAGATTTAAAGTAGTATGATTTTATGACAATTTAATATTTATTCCATTGCACTGTGCCCAAGAACAATTATTAGAATGCAGCACTCTATAAGACATTTATTGTTATTATTAGTACTAGTAAACCTACCTCATCCCTCTCTCTGTCATTCTCTGCCTGAAGAATTACAGTCCTACCAACACACACATACCATATAAGTTAAACATGCTTCATGTGACGACAAAATGTAATTCTTTCTCTAGTGTACAATGAATATGTTAAGGACGACAAATATATTACACCTTCACCTTGAAATTTGCGGATGACACAAAAGTGTTTAGAAAGGTTAACACTGATGGTGATAAACAACGAATTAGTTAAACAGTCTGAAAAATGTCAGATGTTGGGAAATGGATATAAACTTTAATATGGTGGGTACTGTTCTAAGGATTACTGTAAAAGTAATAACAATAAGTGCTGATATGAACATTTTAGAACAGTGTGGTATTGTAGCTTCAAAGGGTAATCAAATTCTTGGGTTGATTAGGAGAAACATAACATACAATAAAAATGTAATTATATCTCTGTATAAAGCAATAGACCTCATTTCGAATACTGTATACAAGCGTGGAGAACATTTCATAAGAAGGATATAGATACGCTTGAACATTTACAGAGGAGAGCAACCAAATTGATTCCAGCACTGAGAGACCTTAATTATGAAGAACGCTTGAAAGAATGTGGTTTAACAACCCTAAAGACAAAGGGGTTTAGAGGAGATCAAATTGAAGTTTTTATGATATTTAATGGGTATGAAAATATTGATATAAATATATTTTTTCACTCAAGAAAGATAGTAGAACTAGAGGACATGAGGTAATATTTGTAAAGGATCAGTGTAGGTTGGATATCGGGAAGTACTCCTTCTCATATGGGATAATAAATGAATGGAACAAATTGTATATGTTTAAAAACAAGGTTGACACATATCTCAGGAGGCAGGTTACATGTAGATGAACATTGTTAGACTCTCAATAAGCCAATGGCTTCCTTGTCCACTTGCCATTTGGGCCTTTGGCTTGGATGGCAAATCTTCTTAAATCTTGTTAAATCCCTTGACTGGGATGGTCATGAGGTGCCACATAGTCTTTGACAGCTTTATCTGTCTTCAGCTGTGCATAGAAGGGTCCATAAGCTTTGTTTAGCCCTTTCCTGTATGTTATCCTGCCAGTTTTTCCTTTGGTGGCTCCGTCTTCTCTTGCCTTCCAGGGTGTCTTCTCCCGCCCTCCAGGGTGTCTTCCTTTGCCCTCCAGGTTGTCTTCTCCCGCCCTCCAGGGTGACTTCTCTTGCCCTCCAGGGTGTCTTCTCCCGACTCTAGGTTGTCTCCTTTGAAATAGTGATGTGTCGAGTGATGTGGCCAAACCAGGAGAGCTTTCATTGTTTCAACTTTGACAACTCCTGCTTTCCCACAAGGGAATCCACTTGCTTTCTCACATATTCAGTGGTTTTGTGTTCGGTGCAGGAAATGTGCATTTCATTTCAAATTCTTGTACGCATCTATCTGTCTTTGCTGTCAGAGTTCAGCCCTCACATCCACAGAGGAGTGATGGTACTGCAAGTGCTCCGTAGAACTCAAGCTTAATTTGGAAGCTGACGTCTCTGCTCTTCCAAATGATGTTTACTCATGAAACAGCAGACATGGCCATGTGTGAATTAGTTGTCATGCAGTGGCACATTTGGATGAATTAAATTCCAAGTTAACAAAATATAATAACATATTTCCTAATACCACCCATACTACTATTTAAATATGTCCTTGTATGAATAGTTTTGAATGCCTATGCAACTTAAAAAGGTGGCCTCTTAAAAATTATGCAAATGATAAAATTCTGGGAAAATAACATATATTTCTCATTGACATAATACATAACAAGAGATGACACAGGATTCTCAGCGACAAAACACTCATATCATTATCGTAGGTATAAAGAGGTGTATACTTCTTGACAGCAGGAGAGATTATCTGCAGACAATAGCGAAGGTCATCAGACTCAACAGGGCTGGCTACTATGCCTTCTTCGTTGAGGTCAAGGATCAGACTGCCCGCCACCTGGCATAAACATATCATGTTCACTTGCGTTCATGTACGATGCACTGCAGCAGCAGATGTTGGTGACAGCATGACATTGCTGCATTAAAGAGACTAACAACAAGGTGCTAGCTAAGATGTTGGTCACAGCATGACACTGCTGCATTAAAGGGACTAACAACAAGGCACTAGCTAAGATGATGGCGACAGCCTGACACTTCTGCATTAAAGGGACTAACAACAAGGCACTAGCTAAAATGTTTTTTCGATGTGTACACAAAGTTTAATATTATTAAACTACATGCCAACTGAAAAAGTTAACATAAAAATTAGTGCATAGGTAAATTAGAGGTTCAATGATTCTAACTGAGCATGCACATACAAGCACACACACTTATTCTAACTGAGCATGCACATACAAGCACACACAATTATTCTAACTGAGCATGCACATACAAGCACACACAATTATTCTAACTGAGCATGCACATACAAGCACACAACATTATTGTAACTGAGCATGCACAAATAAGCACACAGAATTATTCGTATTTTGCATCATACAAGCAAAATTGTACGGAGCACTTGTAAAGCTCATTATTTTATGACAACGTCTCGGCATAAGCGTACATTTTATGAGGATATGGTGAGTTTTCGTTTGAGTAAATGATCGTTATATGGAAGTAAGAGTATTTTTTACCATGTGACATATGTATATGTATGGTAGATATATGAAAAGTTTGGCTGCTGTAGATGGTCGGTTTCATGGTTTTGTCAGAAAGTAAAAGGTCACACTAACAGCATCAGTGACAGTCCATTTGTGAGGCTCGCTTGCCTTCATTACAAGCGCCGTGGTCATCGCTGCCCGTGTTGTTGCCTGTGTTCGGTTTCTACGGATTGATGGCATCAACAACTACTGGGAACAATGTTGGCACATCATCCTGTTTCAAAGATATTTTAGCACCAGGATAACCCAGGACTGCCATCTTCTCCAGGTAGCAGTTGAACATTTTGTCTCGAAGCGAGTCGGGCAAAGCCCGCTGTACTTCGTCAACTTGAAGTTTGCAGGTTTCTTTTTTGTGAGCCACTTCTTTAGCAAAGTTAAACAAAATATATGTTACTCTATGCTTACTACTTTTTGCATTACAACTGAATGCCGCACAATAAACCAATAAATAAATTTTGGCACTCGCTTTGAAACAACAGCAATCACTGTTAAACATAGGTGAAAGAATGGAAAGTTGCGGTCTCATTGCGCTTCCATGACACCAGTGATGTATCGTTGAAGCGTGCTGATAATCGCAGGAAAAATACGCATAATCGAGGCAGGCCTATAGAGTATTATTTGGATTTACTAATTAATAGAATTCTGATGAATTTTCAGTGTTATGGAAATGGAAATATACTGCAAGATTTTATATAATATGATTTCAAGCAATCATTATTTTTATTCCCTTTAAAGTTTAGTCTTGTTAAATCTCGTTGGACTGACCAGTTGGTGGGCGTTACGGTGGCACCAGAGTTATTATTTAGTTTCTTGATTGTTAAGGTTGCTGAGGCGGCTACCATGTCAGTTGATTTTTAAAACTTTTTCCTCATAACATGCTAAGAAATATTCAACTGAACATCGACACCACAAATAATAATCCAGCACTAACGTCGAATTTTGCCAATCCGTCTTTTAAAAAAACAGTCCTTTTGGAAATCCCTCTGACGCTGACAAAGTTTCCATTGTAACGACCACATGTGCTTCGATCTTCAAACCAGCATAAATTTGTTCACCGTGAATGCGAAACATATCGTCTGGTTACTGTAATTCTAGTACACATCAGTATTATATCTACTAAACTAAATCATGTTCTTAAACCAGCAAATATCGGCGTTAATGTAGTTTGCTGTGCTGTTGAAGCTATAATGGAAACGACAAGTAGATGTAACCTGGTGACCTCGCCGGATAATTGACAAAATCAAAATGATCATAAACACTCAAAATTGCTATGTAACTTTTGGCCATCATTAAAAATTCTGCAAAAATATTCCTGGCCCTGTAGCCACTGTAATTCTTTTCTTTCATATATATATATATATATATATATATATATATATATATATATATATATATATATATATATATATATATATATATATATATATATATATATATGTCATTTCTTTGTTTTTGGGTTTCTCAAAATGATAGAAGATGGCATTTTGTGGCATATTTACATGCCACATGCATAATTACATTAAAGTTTTATTAACACAGAGTGTTATTTAATATTTCAGCTGCAATTTGTGAAGAAATGGTTGGTTTATCTTAACAAATTTCACCGAAACTACTCACTTCAATACAAGCATAGAATAGCCACCCCAGGAAACTTAAGTTGTAATAATGTCATGCCGCTGCAGTAGGACAATCAATATATTATTATCAATATATTGTTATTGGATTTATACTTTGTCTAACTTGTCATATTAACCAATCAGATGCACTGCTACAAAAACATTCGGTTTGACAAAAGTTGCTCACTTTGAAGTTTCAAACGACAAATGCACAGAAGATGTTGTTAAATAACATAATATTTCAAATCCTTGATACTTTGAAGATATATATTTTATTTGCAACTCGTGTATATTAGTGAAAGAGTTTACTTTGTATAAACCTGTGGGCTAATTATTGTTCTCAATTGTGTCAGTGGCTATACTGGCTAGCTATTTGAAATACAAATAGTGTCCGGGGTATCCACCAGAGGTTGATGTGTACAGAAACCGCTAGTCATACAAATATTGTCCAGTGTGTGTTGCATTATCATAGTAGTGCACCACAGTGGGCTGAAAGCCCACCAATCAAACACACTTAGGTGATGGGCACAGTGGCACAGTGGTTAGATCGTCCAACTCTCAATCCAGAGGACCAGGGTTGGAATTGTTGCCGTTTCAAAGCTCACAATAACATGAGTAGTAGTTTTTGAGTTATCACACCTCTAAAAAAGGAGGCCATGGTCATTAATCATCCGCCATTAACTTCCGGTGAGCGCTCAGCCAATCAGAGAGTGTCCTGAAGGTCACGTGAGAGCTCAGCCAATAGCGCAGAGCCTTCTGGGTAATATCAGCGCCTTCTAGCGACAGTAGCGTGATCTAATATCGATGATTAGCGCCTCCTAGCGACTAGAGGAAGGATCTCCGGACCTCTAAGAACGATCGGAACATTATTCTACCCCACGCTACCCTATATTTGGTTATTATACCCCACGCTACCCTATATTTGGTTATTCTACCCCACGCTACCCTATATTTGGTTATTCTACCGCACGCTACCCTATATTTGGTTATTCTACCCCACTCTACCCTATATTTTGTGGTAATCAGTGCGACGCGATGTGGTAATCTGTTGTTGTAACTCGATATTCAGTGGACTGCGGACGATTGTGTCGCAGCCCGAAGTGGATTATTATGAACAGCTGTTGCAGGCCGAAACATTTGTGGATTGTTGGTCGATATTAGAAATACAATATATGGAGACTTTGTGATGACACGGACTGCATCGGTAATACTGGTGGAGGACAGTTTGCGGGAAATAGGCGTGTAGAAACTACGAAGGTTGGTGGATTGTTGCTCAATATTAGAAATACAATATATGGAGACTTCGTGATGACACGGACTGCATCGATATCGTTAATACGAGCGTGTGAGATTTTAAATAGCGTTGTGTAATTGTTGCTCAATATTTAATGGCTATTATAAATAATATGTATACGGACTGAATTGATTGCGCGAGGTTGTAACTTGATACCTAACCGAAACAGTGGAATCTATATATAGCGTTAGTGTTAAATCACAGCGTAGACCGATGTTGTTGACGATGTAACTCGACACTTAACCGAAATAGTGGACTCGTTTTTTTAAGTAAACAGCTGCGTTATGTTGTAGAATGATAGTTCGAGTCGTGGCCTTTCTCAATGGAACAGCGGGCGTACTGCGGTTGGAGTTTATTCGTGTTGCAAGCGGTTGGACTTTGTGTGATATATTAAGAACGATCGTGTATAATAAAAAGTATATTGTTGTCAAATGGAATGCGTTATTTACCGAGAACGATAGTGTACAACAGACATGTATTAACGATGCAAAACAAAATTTAATATAGAAAAGATACATAACGAAGCAGCAAATTTAACGAAGCGGCATTTAATAATACAGATAGAAAATATACATAATGAAGCAGCAATTAATACGTGTTGCATGGATTGAGGCAGATATTTATCATCAGTTGTTATAATACAGATAGAAAAGATACATAATGAAGCAGCATTAATACGTGTTGCATGGATTGAGGCAGACAATTATCATCAGTAATATGTTATAATACAGATATGATTTAAAAATAATAATTATCATCAGTAATATGTTATATAATTATCATCAGTAATATAATACAGAAAATATACCAATTCATTTATCAAGAAATATTGGATTTAAAAATAATTATCATATTCGATTACAGATTCAATTTAGCGATGCAGCAAATGTTCATTTTAACGGAAGCGACAAAAATGTTCATTTTTTGAGGATGGCGTGGATTGAATCGTACGGCACGAAACGCAATCGGGTGCGACGTCTACGCATGACTAAGGACGTTGGTCGAGCGGCGGCGGCGGCGGCGGGCGGCGGCGGGCGGCGGCGGTGGCGGTACGTCGAGTAACTCGGCTTCCCAGTTCTCTGGTTCCGGCGATGTTGGTCGAGCGGCGGTGGCAGGTCGAGCGGGCGAGTGGACGGCAGTGATGGTACGTCGAGTAACTCGGAATCCCAGTTCTCTGGTTCAGGAGATGGCGGGGGGGGGGTTATTCCGTATGGAGGGCTGGTTTTTTCTAGCAGTTCTTTCATTACGAATGGCCAGATCATCGTAGGTGTCGGACGTGAAGGTGGTAGTAGTACTGGCGCCGATTTCCTGTCGAGTATGTTGAACAATTCTACCATATGTCTACGCAGCATTCAATCAACGAGTTCCGTCATCACGTTCTCCCATTTGTGGGAGTGACGACTGCAAAGAAGAAAAAAGTGAGTTAGGAAACAACATAGTCATCAGCACAGTAAAAGTGAGTTTATCTCACAGACTCAGCACTCGGTAAGCAAGGAAACAAACTTACTCTCGATGATATTCGTGTAAGTATACTCCCATGAGTACTCGGTAGACTAAGGAGACATCTCCAACATATTGTACGATGTAACGTATCGTTAGTCTGCTAATAGCTGTAACGATCGCTACTATGGTGAACAATAGGTGCATGGTCATGACGGAGTAACACGACGAAAACATTGTTGATTGAGAGCACGATGCGAGAAGTCTTTATAAAGAGATATTGTTGACAACCTCGAGAACAATGGAACTCGTCATATCGGAGAGCTGTCAGATAACAGACGCAGCAGTCATTCATCAAGCAGTCAAAAAACCGAGGTGAACAGTACTCGTAGTACAACGCATATAACGCAGTAAATGTACATTTCAGCATCATAATACAAGCATGAATCGCCCGATTCACTTTAGAGGCGCTAATAGCTATCTGTCTAATTTTTATGCGTGTAGAAAACGAGTGTGGAATAAAGAATTTCACACCGTTGAAAGTGCTTATCAGTGGAAGAAATGTGTGCATAATAAAGACTGGAAAACAGCGGCAAAAATGATAACCACACGAAGCGGCCTGCAGGCTAAATACCTGAGGAAGAGCATTCGAGTGAAGGCACATTTACGAGATGAATGGAACAGGCAGAGATATTCCGTGATGTACGCGCTAGTAGCTGTGAAATTCCGTCACCGATATTTACGGAAACGACTTTTAGACACAGGAAATAGTCATTTGATGGAATGGGTAAAAAGCAAAGAGGGATTTTGGAGTGCGTTGACCTACAATGGTCAAGCTGGTCAGAATATGCTTGGTGAGATACTCATGCAAGTAAGAGAGTTCATACGCGCGCACCAGACAGTAAAAAGCGGGTCTGATGTAACACCCGGAGACAGGGCCGTACGAGATTACAACCAGGCACCTGCACCGGTCGAAAACATCACGCGCTGTGTGGACAACGAGCCAAGTTGCGGTCGAAAACTTCACGCGCTTGAACAGTGCATCAAGCAAAACTACGCAATAACACAGGAAAACATCACGCGTTGTGTCGGCAACGAGCCAAGTTGCGTCGACAGGAGGACTATATAAAGGCGGGTATGAAGACACAGGAGTATCACAATTGTTCTTATTGTGTTTTGATCGACTCTACACGAAGATGGATGCCTCACAACAGACAGATATCGAAATGAATCTGACGAAATTACAAGACGAAGTAAGTACTGGTCGTTATGTGTTTAAACAACTGTTAGTCATAACGGCATGTGGCGTACAAGATAAATACGTGTTTTACACAGCCTGTTCGAGATGTCCTAAAGGACTCAACAATGGCGTCTGCCCAGTGCACGGACGGCAACGTGAATGCGTGTACAGATTCGTTCTGCGTCTCCTTTTGATAGACAGTCATGGCAGTGAATGTTGGTGTACTTGTTTTGATGAAAATGCGGTCAAAATTTTAGGGTTCACAGCAAACGACTACGTGTCTTTGGCGACAGACGAGGAACGTTACGAGTCGATGTCGACGCTGCGAGGCAGTCAGGTTATGGTCACCATTAGGAAACGCGTGACCAAAGAGTACGTAAACTACAATGTGGTAGATATTGATGTTGTAACCATGTAACTGTGTTGACAGGACGACACTGCTACCGCTGCCGCTGCTGCTGCTGTTGCTAGTACATCCGGTGGAGATGTCGACGAAAAAGCGAAGGTGAGGAAATGGTTAAATGATAATAGTATCAATGTTTTATTCTCTTATTCTCCTCCTTCCTCGACAGACATGATTGTGATAACAGATGACGAGGAAGAGAATGATAAATCCGATGTTATCATCATCAACAGCAGTGACAGCAGCAAAAGCAGCAGCAGCAGCAGCAGCAGCGACGGTGAGGACATGACGACGACAATGCGTCAAATAGATAGGATAGTATATCATGGTGAATCTATGGTTATCGAACAGAGGTTTAATGTAGCTGTAGAGAGTGCTGCTGTCCAGTACGCGTGCGATGAGGTGAGTCGTGTAATGAATTTAGATTCACACAATGATTACATACCCTCATCCGACACGATCATGCATATCTTGCGGTGGTTAAGTATAGAAGTGATCATAACGTGTGGGACCATACAGTGGCGAGAACGCGTGAAAGACAAGGTGAGAGATGAGATAATTGAACGATATATGCAACGTATGAACTAATCTTTTTTTGTTTAAGAAGGTGTGCAAGAGACAGGCGTCACTAATCTTTCTGTTCAAGGAAACTCGCAAGAGACCGGCGTCGAACGACGACGACGACGATGATATCGCATAGATGATAACGGTCAAACAACACAAATCGTCAGGGGTGTCACCGGAGTCGACGGAAGTACCCATTTACACGGAGGGTTGTCCGTTGTCCTGGCCGGAAGATGACGACAGTTCCAAGTCGCCAGACGAGGGCGTGTCATGCGATAAAGATGTTGTCGACAGCCTCGAGTCGCTAGACGAACGCATGTCGTCGGAGGAATGCAACATCGTCATTGAAGCTGTTATGGCTCCGACGTTCATAAGCGCGTGTCAAAGTAGTCGTCTCTCTCACGAAACGATGACTCACAACGTTTGTCAGGACGTTGCCGCTACAATCATGTCGTCGGAGTGGCAAAAAGATCTTCGACATGATATTCAACGTATCGAACCACATTTGAAATGAACTTTATATATATATATATATATATATATATATTCGATATATATCACAGTAGAAACGAACATTACGTAGTTGAATATATAACCACTGTAGAAACGAACATTTCGTGAATATTGTTTCATAACCAATGTTTGAATATTATTTCAACATTGCAGCTGCCTGGCGTTCGTATATATCACAGTAGTAACGAACATTGCGTAGTTGAATATATAACCAACATTTCGTAGTTTTGAATATTATTTCATAACCACTGTTATAATTTCATAACCGCTGTAGAAATGCGCATTTTAGTCTGGCTCACTGTCGAGATTTGTATGATTCGGATATACATTTTTATATTGTTGTTATTGTTATATACATCTCTGCGAAAAAGACTTATTCATCTACTAGCCTCTGCCGTATCGATAATCGATCGTAAGCTAGGGGTCACTGTCGAGATCGTAAAGATTCACAAACCTAACAACATATCGTAAGCTAGGGGTCACTGTCGAGATCGTAAAGATTCATAAACCCAACATACCATGAATCATATAAGTTGAATTGTATGTGTATGTATGATTACAAACAAAATAATAAAAATTTTAAAAATATGGCGCGTGTTGTCCTGTCAGTCCTTCATCCCTTAGTCGTACATGGAGCGGTCCTGCATAGATAGAGTGACGCTCTCTGTGCTGAAGGAACTCGCAGTCCGTTCAATGTCGCCACCGTACGGTCCTGCATAGATAGAGTGGCGCCCTCTGTGCTGAAGGAACTCGCAGTCCGTTCGATTTCGCCACTGTACGGTCCTGTATAGATAGAGTTGCGCCCTCTGTGCTGAAGGAACTCGCAGTCCGTTCGATGTCGCCACCTTATGGTACTGCATAGATTGAGTGGCGCCTTCTGCTGTGTATCAAATATCTAACACGTCCTGATTATTCGCCGTCGTATATTGGTACCCTCTGTATATTAAATAATGAACGGTCCTTCGAATAATGAACGGTCCTGAATATCCGTCATTGTGTATATAATATAGCGAGAGTCAATGTTTGTCATTGTAGACGTGTCAGTAGCGGCGACATGAAACGTCATCTATGTCGCCATTGCGGTCTCGCAGTCGATACATATGCAGAGCTAAAACGTCACGTAGAGAGTCATTCGACACCGTCTGAGCATTCTTATTCGATAGTACCACCTAGCGACCTCGCAAAGAAAACGAAATACGTTCACAAGATGGGACAATCTACAGCATCACGTAAGAACAGCATGTCGTCTTAAAAAAACCACCACATACACGTGTACGAAATGCGGAAAGAATTTCAAAAGACACGACAACCTGACCAGACACAACCTGACCAAACACATGTATATCGAACCACCACCACCACCGAAGAGATCAAACGCGGAAGACACCACACTCCATCACTCGCTAGTTACCGACGAAGATCCCGTCGACCCACCCGCTCGACTTCCCTTTGCTGATAACCTGTCGACGGAACTGCTAGATGTCGTTCGAGCGCACTGGCAAACCATACGGACACACGTGTCGAGAGGACCTCTCCAGTGCAGGTACGATTACAGATTAACCACGTTAGACACGACCGTTCTAGAGATGCCTTTGAAAAAATGTACCAGGAACAGACCAATGCCTTCAAGATTAACCTCAGTTACGGATTCGTACTGAGGAACAAGAACACGGAACGATACAAGTACTATCACTCCTCGTGCAATTGCTGTGGACGATACCTGGACGAACCCAGTCTCGTCACCAACAGCAAGGATTTTGACGACTTTCTCGAACGCATCCGCGAAACCGACGTTTTGCAGTGGGCCATCAATCAAAGACCGGATTCTGCGTGGGTGTGCGAACTAGTGACCAATGTCACATTTTTCGTCAACCGCATCGTTGATCATCCCATAGGATGTGTAAACATGATCCCTCTTCCAGTGTACATCAAGAGGAACAAAGCTGTCATCGGTCTGGAAAAGGAACCCATCCATTCCAAGAGGTACACTGATAACCTGTGTCTGTTCCGGTGTCTGGCCCTGCATCGTGGATGTGACGTACGCCAATTGGAACCAGCGGTGAAGACGCTGTACGAGGCTTACAACCAAGACAGTGTACCCATGGAACAATTTGCTGGGGTCACGATGAAAGACCTCTATCGCGTAGAGACGACGTTCCAGACGAATGTGTGCATGTACAGTCTCGTCAAACCGGAAGAGGAGGACGAACGACCGACCGCCGAACTCATCCGTCGATCGATCTGTAAATATCCTACCACGCTCTACCTCAACCTTCACGAGACACATTTCTCCTTCATCCAGGATGCGCGCATGTATTGTCACTCGTACAGATGTCGGAACTGCAACTCGTTGTGGACACACGCATGGAAGTTACGTCAGCAAGAGAGCACGTGTACGGGAGGCGTGCGTCGAATCTTTCCTGGTGGAGTGTACCATTCGACTCCGACGATATTCGAACAACTGGATGACGAGAACATCCGAGTGAACGAATCGTGGCGGTACTACCCGTACCGAGGCACTTTTGATTTCGAGTGTTGGTTCGACACCGGACAACTTCCGTCTGACAGCGACCAGGTTCACTGGGTTGCACGTCACGTTCCACTGAGCGTCAGCGTGGCGTCAAACGTACCAGGACACGAACGAGTGAAATGTCTCGTCACGAACGGAGACACCAACAAGTTGGTGATCGAAATGATGGCCATTCTGATATCGATGAGTGACGCCACGTACGACAACATCAAAGACTTGTAGGAGAGCGTGTTGGAACACCTCGCAGAAGCAATGACGCCATGGGACGAACAAGAGGAGACTACACGAGCAGCCAATGACAAGAAGAAGTAGAAATCTCGACGTACAAAAAATCCATATAAAAAGCTGATGGGACAACTGTATGGATGGATGCGTCAGTTACCCGTCGTTGGGTTCAATTCGGGTCATTACGATCTCAATGCCATCAAAACAGTTCCTCGTACCTTACTTTCTGTCCATTGCAAAGGAACAAGAAGAGAGGAAGCGAGAGGAAGAAGAAGAAGAGAACGAGCGTGTTGGGTCGTTTTTCGTCATCAAGCGCAACAACACTTTCATGTGTCTTTCGACGGATCAGCCTAAATTCCTAGACATAGCCTACATAGCCCCTGGGTTCAGTTACAAGTATCTGAAAGCGTACGGATGCGAGGTGACGAAAGGTCATTTCCCGTAAGAGTACATGGATCGACTAGAGAAGCTCGACGACACCGTTCTACCACCGAAAAAGGCCTTCTTCAGTCGTCTGAAGAACGAAGGTATTTCCGACGAGGATTACGCCAGTTGTCAGGAGGCCTGGCGCGACAACGACATGACGACGTTGCGAGATTTTCTCGTCTGGTACAACAACAGGGACGTGGTTCCCTTTCTGCAGGCCATCGACAGACAGTTTGACTTCTATCCACAGCGAGGGATAGACAAGTTCAAGCAAGGTATCAGCGTACCCGGTCTGACCCTGTTGTACTTGTTCAACGACCTTCTGGAGAAGACCTACTTTACCATCTTCAACGAGAAGAACAAAGATCTGCACGACCTCGTCAAAGATAACATTTGTTGTGGTCCATCGATCATATTTCACCGCTATCACGAGAAAGGGATCACCACGCTACGTCTGAACGAGTACGGAGAGGCTGCCCGTCCGTGTCGAACGATCGTCGGATACGACGCGAACGCGCTGTATCTGTGGTTGCTCATGCAAGACATGCCTATGGGATGGTACACGCGACGACGATTTGAGAAGGACTTCCGTCCCGAAGCGGCGCAGCTGTACGGACAGATGGCTGCTGAATGGCTGACGTGGGAATCCGTACGCACGGGACTTTCCATACGACATCAGATCAACGGACGAGAGGAACGGATAGGCAAGCATCGGGTGGATGGATGCTGCAGCGAGACGAAGATGGCTTATCAGTTCCACGGGTGCTTCTTCCACGGTTGCCCGTGCACTCGAAAAGAGGTCAATTCCATCAACGGGAAACCCATGACCGAACTGCTCGATAAGACCCGAAAGACCACCTCCTACCTACTTCACTTCGTCAAGGTCGTCGAGCTGTGGGCATGCGAGTGGAAAGAGATGAGACGAGATCTGGTCGTAAAACGGTGTTTGGACGCTGCATTTCCCCGACGTCGACGTCACGTGAGGTGGACGATGACGACGCAACAGATCCTGAACGGGGTGCGCACTGGAACCGTGATGGGCATGATCGAGTGCGACATTCGCGTGCCAGAAGAACTGCACGAGTACTTTGCCGAGATGCAGCCCGTGTTCAAGAACATTTGTCTGATGCGCGAGGATCTCGGTCCATTCATGCGTCGATACGCCGAAGCGCACAACATCATGACGACTCCGAGGCGCATGCTCGTGGGCAGTTATTACGGTGAAAAGATATTGCTCGCCACGCCTCTGTTGCGATGGTATCTGGACCACGGTCTCGAGGTGCTGCACGTTTACCAGGTCATCGAGTAAGATCCGATTCCGTGTTTCCGACAGTTCGGCGATGCCGTGTCCAAGGACCGACGCGAGGGAGACATCCAGAGAGACAGGACCATCATCGCGGATACCATGAAGTTGCTGGGGAACTAGGGCTACGGAAAGACAATCACCAACGTGGACCGACATCGTGACGTCAACTATTGCACGGAGAAGGCTGCATCGCGTCTGATCAACGGTAAACGGTTCCGACAACTCGACATAGTCGTCGACGACGCGTACGAGATAGAGATGAGCAAGAGAACCGTCACGTACACACTACCCGTACACGTGGGATTCTTCGTTCTGCAATACGCCAAGATGCGCATGTTGCAGTTCTATTACGATTTCATCGACATATACGTGGAACGACCTTTGTTCCAGTACTGTGAGATGGATACGGACAGTGCCTATATAGCCTTGACCGGAGAGTCCGTCGATGACCTCGTGACCCCAGCACTGCGAGATCATTATTTCCGACATAGGTCTGAATGGCTCCCGTCCGAATGTTGCGATGAACATCGGAACGTGTATGTGCGCTGTCGACTCGCCGGTCGACCTTGGGTCGGAGACGAAGCGTGCTGTAAGGCAAGCAGAGCGTTTGACAAGAGGACACCGGGTCTGTTTAAGGTAGAATGGTCGGGAGAAGGATTCGTGGGGTTGTGCAGCAAGACGTACTATTGTTTCGGAGCCACCGACAAGTACAGTACCAAAGGTCTGAGCAAACGTCACAATGTCATCGACAAGGAGACGTTCCCGGAAGTGCTCACCAACCGTCAGAGCAGAAGTGGAAAGAACCGTGGATTCCGAGTGCATAAATCGACGGTGCTGACGTACGGGCAGGAACGAGCGGCTCTCATCTACTTCTACGCCAAACGCGTGGTACACGAGGACGGACTGAGTACGGGTCCGACGGACGTGTAGTTAAATACATTGCATGCGGTCGTTTGTCATAATCGATCATGGACACGCGATGGAAACATCCCTTCACGTGCGTCGTCGCCGGACCGACGGAATGCGGCAAGAGCACGTTCGTGACGCGTCTGTTGCGTCACGCCTCTGCCATGATTGATCCACCTCCCGAATAGACCACGTGGTGTTACGGAGAATGGCAAGAAGCTTACGCAACGACGGACTTGACTCACGTGCGATTCGAGGAAGGGTTACCGACGGCTGACATGTTCGAAGGGACAACGAGGAATCTCATCGTCATAGACGATCTCATGACGGAAACGGATGAGCGGGTCACGACCTTGTTCACTAAAAAAAGTCACCACAGGAACACGTCCGTGCTGTATCTCGTACAGAACCTTTTCCCTAAAAACAAAGAGAGTCGCACCATCAGTCTTAATACTCACTACATGGTGTTGTTCAAGAATCCACGCGATGCAACGCAGATATCGCACCTGGCTCGTCAGATGTATCCGAGACGCACGAAATTTGCGCTAGACGCTTTTAAAGACGCCACGACAGTGCCGTAAGGTTATCTATTGATCGATCTCAAACAGGACACTCCCGAGGACATGCGTCTGCGCGTGTATCTTTCCCGACGACGACGTACAGTACGTGTACCTACCTAAAGTATAAAAAGACGGAACGTGTGAATCGTCTCTTCATTCGCACCATGTCTGAGCTGGTGAAGAGACACATTGCATGCATACAGACTCTGAACAAGTATAAGAACGCCAAAATAAGAAAGAGCATCATCGCCAACGCCAACGCCGATCTGCTGTATGCACTTGCCGAGTGTGCCTACAACATACTAAAGAAGAACATTCCGTTGACCGATTTACAGAGGCGTCGTTTGAGTAAATACAAGAAGACCTTACATAAGTTGTCTCCTAAACGAACGTCGACTGCCGAAAGAAGAAGGCTCCTCTTGTCACGACCGCAAGTCGGCAAGGGTCAGAGCGGAGGTATCCTATCGGCCTTCCTAGCACCGTTAGTGAGTTCGACCTTTCTACCCTTGCTTCGCGAAGTGCTGTTCGACAAGTAGACACATGGAACACGCAGGCAAGATGGCCTTGGTGGATCCGCGACTGTTGGATACGCTTGCGTAAGAGAAAGACCGGCGATCCAACGGGTTGGCAGTCGTTCGCACGACAACTCCGCGTCATCAACATACCCGTGGAGTTGGTCGGTAACGCTACCAGGAAAGCCTACATACAACAGACAGCGACTCCCGCCGCTGCTACACCACGACGACAACGACAACGACGATTGTCAAGCTGGTCACCTCTCGAACGTCAAATGGAACATTCCCTACCTACACCACCACCTGAATTGATGAGTTGGGCCAACTTATAAGAAGATTATATCGTAGTCGTAACGCATTCATGTTGTCGACTTCACAGGACGAGTACCTTTCCGTCGTCACTTCGATATCGCTTAGTGGACTTACCTTGCTTGGTGACGTTGCAGCCGGAATTCTTATACAACAGGTGTTATTCAAACTATGGTTTCGCTACGTTGTTGCTCCACCGCTACCGTTGTGGGAGCGATAACGTGCGTTCTACTATACGTCAGCGCACTCCTCGTCGTTCGTCAGTATTCAGGAGTCGTTAACGTCACCGTCA
This sequence comes from Lamellibrachia satsuma, assembly GCA_033239005.1. Lineage (NCBI taxonomy): Eukaryota > Metazoa > Annelida > Polychaeta > Sabellida > Siboglinidae > Lamellibrachia > Lamellibrachia satsuma. The sequence goes on from BSQZ01000004.1 coordinate 11,597,222, forward strand.
ACGCATCGGACCTTCTGTTTTAATGACATCGAAAAAAACTGAAGACGGTCTACTTCGACCCAAATAAGTTAGGCAGTTATGGAGGAGTCGACGCCTTGCGACGCGTCACGCACCCGCCTCGAAATAGTCGCGCATTGGTTGTCGGAACAGGACGCCTACAGCTTACACAAGCCGGCGAGACGACGTTTCAAGAGACGATGCGTCATCGTGGGCGGTATGAATCAACAGTGGCAGGCCGATCTCGTCGACCTGACGACGTTGAAAGACGACAACGACGGTATCACCTTTCTCCTCACAATAATAGACGTCTTTTCGAAATGAGCCAGATGCATTCCTATGCCAAGCAAATCCGCTACATCATTGGTCGCGGCGCTGCGAATCGCTTTCGCGAACGACCGGCAGCACACGTTGCAGACGGATCGAGGAGTGGAATTTCTGAATAAATCCGTTCAAGTTCTCTTAAGGAAACGTGGCGTCCATCACTTCTCCACGTACAACGCGGAGACGAAGGCGAGCATCGTGGACCGATTCAACAAAACGTTGAAGACTCGCATGTGGCGCTACTTCACGAAATTTCAGACGTGGCGTTACATCGACGTCTTTCCGGATCTGGTGCGAACGTACAACGACACCCGTCACAGCAGCATCGGTATGGCTCCGTCGCAGGTCAATGCAAAGAATCAAGAAAAGGTGTGGCAACGTCTGTACGGACACGACGGTAAGGGTGTGCCCAAGTTGAACGTGTCGGATCGCGTGCGCATCAGCAAGTACAAAGGCACGTTCGAAAAGGGCTACGAGACGAACTGGAGCGAAGAGGTGTTCACCGTACACGAAGTTCATCCCTCCGAGCCGCCCGTGTACCGCCTGCGGGACGATCTCGGTGAAGTGCTGGACGGTACCTTCTACGAACTGGAGCTGCAGAAAGTGTCTGTACCGACCGATAAAGTGTATCGCATCGAATCGGTACTGCAGCGTCGTAAGGTTGGCAGACGAACGGAGGTTTTGGTGAAATGGTTCGGACATCCGTCCACATTCAACAGCTGGATCGATGCCAAGGCGCGCATGTATAAAAACTAGCAGCACGTAAGTTGGGTCGTCATTATGTCACAAGACACGACACCGCAGACCGTCGTAGAGGATTGTACCGACGCGTCGAACGACGACGACAGTACTCCTTGGCATATGTTCGGCACCGAGTGTCCCAAAGAGGAGATAATGTTTCTGTGTCAGGTCGCCATCTTGTACACGGTCATCGTGATAAGCATCTACAACCTGACTGTAGGTCACGGTGATTCTAATCTGTGGACGGCACTGTTGAGTAGTTCGTTGGGTTGCCTACTACCCAATCCCACGTTGAGACGCAATGGCGACTGAATTCTACATGACGCTGCCTAGCAACGCTTCTATGAAGACGCACCTCGACAACACCTTGACCCATTACATCACGGACTTGCCTCAGCGCATCGATCTGACTGGCGAGTGGGAGTGTGGGTTAGCGGAGTTCCAGTATTCGCACACTTGGTACAACGTCACAGACAACGATGTCTGGTTATTCCTCAACGAGGTCGATGCTCCGGACACGTCCCGACGTGCGAAAGTGTCGTGTGGGTATTACGACGATCCGTTAACATTGTTGTATCACGTCAACAAAGGACTGCACAGCCTGTGGACGGCGAAGACACGGGCTCGATTGACCTATAGCCCCGTCACTCAAAAAATGACGTTACACATGACAGAGAACACCCTGTTCACCATACCGAACCACAGCGCGACGGCTTCCATGCTAGGATTCCGTAGACCCGTAGCCAGCGAACCGAAGGCGATCTCCGTCACCGGCTCCAACTCCTCGTACCCCTTCCAGATCGAGGCCGACGATGTGGTGAACATGACGCAAGGATTCGACACCCTATACGTCTACACGGACATCGTGGAGTCTCGTATAGTGGGCGACACTCTCGCGCCGCTTTTGCGAGCCATTCCGATTAGTGGACTTTACTGTGACAGGGTGTCCGATCGTTTCACAAACATTCACTACGTACCTCTGTTGTGCTCGAACTTCAGCTCGATCGAGGTGGATATAAGAGATGACATGGGTCGACGCGTGCCATTCGAATACGGTAGAGTAAAGGTGACGCTTCATTTTCGTCGACGCAAGACCGGACTGTTCTGATGAATTACAACGATTATTACGCGCGACAGGCTGGCGGTGCGCTGCCCTACTTCGCCGGTGCACAATACCAGCGAGGTCACGGACTGGGCAGTCTGTTCGGCGGTCTGTTGCGCAGCGCCATGCCGCTCATCAAGAGAGGTGCCGTGGCTTTGGGTAAAGGTGCGTTGAAGACCGGCGTTCGTATAGCCGGCGACGTCTTATCAGGCCAGAACATAAAAACGGCTGCCAAACGACGCGTCACCGACGCCGTGCTGAGCGGTCTTCGAGCTCCCGCCGGTAAACGTATAAAACAACCGTCCGCAAAAGCGACGTTCACTGCAGTAAAGAGACGACGCAAGAGAAAGACGTCCAAGAAACGAGAGGCCGACATATTCGACAATGGCTTTCTTGCATAAACAGTCGTGCGAGGGAGTCAAGACCGAGCTGGATCTCTTTACCGTACCTCCCACTCAGAACTGCATCAGCGACAGTCACGTGGTGGAACATCAACCCACAACCTCTCTGGTCTCTGGAGGACCGATAGAATTCCTCATCCCAGGATCGGGAGACGATTACCTGGATCTCGCCAACACGATGCTACACGTGCAGGTGAAGATAACGCGAGCCAACGGACACGTTCTCGACGCGGACGAAGCCGTGGGACCGGTGAACAACTTGCTGCATTCGCTGTACAGCCAGGTCGACCTCTACCTGAACGGCACGCTCGTGACCTCTTCGTCCAACACGTACGCGTATCGAGCCTACATAGAGACACTGCTGAGTTACGGACTCGAAGCCAAGTCGACGCAGCTAACGAATCAGCTGTGGTGCAAGGACACGGCTAATCGCATGGACGCTATCGAGCTAGCCGCCGGACCCGCTCCTAACCACGGGTTCGTGACTCGACGACAATACATAACCAGAAGTCGCGTGGTCGACATGATAGGTCGTCTCCACTTGGATATGATTATGCAAGATAAATTCCTGATCAACGGCGTCGACGTCAAGATACGACTGGTACGCAGCAAGCCTTCGTTTGCGCTGATGGCTCTTGGAAACATGGATTACAAGATAACCATCGTCAACGCGTCCTTGTTCGTCAAGAAGGCCACCCTCAATCCCGCGGTGCAAATGGCCCACTTCAAAGCTCTCGAGAAAAGCACGGTCAAGTATCCGTTACGACCGGTCGACTGCAAGGTGTACTCCATTCCCGCGGGAGCTCTGTTGCACACGCACGAAAACCTGTTCCTCGGCACTCTGCCGAAACGTCTCGTACTGTGCTGCATCGACAACGACGCCTACAACGGCGCGTACGATAAGAACCCGTTTCACGCCAAGAACAACCCCATAAGCTTCCACTCGGTGTACGTGGACGGACGTCAGATACCTGCCAAACCCTTCCATCCCAACTTCGAAGAAAACCTCTTCGCCAGGAGCTATACGAGCCTGTTCACCTCGACCGGCAAGATCTGGCAGGACGAGGGGAACGATCTGACTCGCGACGACTACCGAGACGGCTACACCTTCTTCTGTTTCGATCTGACTCCCGACCAGTGCGACGGTCCCTGCTTCCATCTGGTACAAGAGGGCAACCTGCGCATAGAATTTCATTTCCGAGAAGCGCTTCGGACCACGGTGAACGTCGTCGCCTACGCCGAATTCGAATGCGTGCTGGAAATCGACAAGAACCGCAACATCATCTACGACTACTGAGATGGACACCCTGCAGATCGCCGTCTACTGGCGATGGATCCGAACACCGCGTCCATCTTTGGAGGCGTCGTGTCCAAAGATGGACTGCCTAAAAAATAGACGTTTTGCCGATCGCCTTCGTGTGCAACACCGACAACAGTGACGAACCGGATAGCGATGTTCCTGTCCTCCGACGGGCGCGGCGAATACTTCTGTTCGTACGGTCTGCCGCCTCGTCACGCGACGTTCCGCGCCTTCTTGAACAAACACTTTTCCGATTGGACTCATAATAGCAAGAGACTTCAGAGTCATCTGTCTAACGTTTGCGGACAATATTGCATAACTTATATAACGCTTCGTTGTAACGGTTCTTCTATGAGAAACGCTTTCCACACTGATCTGGTCAAAAACGATTGTCGCGTGTTCGATTGGATTAAGCTACTGAAAAAGGGTATACCATACTATCGCATATCGTACATAGATTGAGCCTCTGGCACGGTGGTCGCACCACCCGTAAGCTCGCCCTCGAACCTCTGGCGCGGTAGAGACACCCGTAAGTTCGCGACCTCTGGCGCAATGGTCAACATTCGCAAGTCGCATCATCGTCATCATACCCCTGTTGTATTCATTCGAACACGCTTGTACTGCTGCCAATGTATTACGATCGCCTCTCTTGTACTGCTGCCGCTTTGTTTTATTAAAATACGTGTGCACCGTACGCTTTTGTTCGTTTCCTTACTAGATTAATGACCCTCATGTCTGTAAATGACCACTGTAACCTAGGTTAATGACCCTCCTGTCTGTAAATGACCACTACAATACAACGCACCGTCTACTAATGACCACTGTAGCCTACTACTGATAGTCCGTTAGGTGTCCCCGCCCGTCAGTCCGCCAAACCCGCCCGTCAGCCGCTAGGGGACGCTGATCATCGATCACGCTACTGTCGCTAGAGGGCGCTGATATTACCTTGAAGGCTCTGCGCTAATCACGTGACCTTCAAATCAGTCGTAAGGGGGGCGCTAATCATCGATATTAGATCACGCTACGGTCGCTAGAAGGCGCCGATATTACCCAGAAGGCTCTGCGCTAATCACGTGACGCTCCCTGATTGGCTGAGCTCTCACGTGACCTTCAGGACGCTCTCTGATTGGCTTAGCGCTCACCGGAAGCTAATGGCGGATGATTAATGACCATGGCCTCCTTTTTTAGAGGTATGAGAACTCAAAAACTACTACTCACATGTTACTTCAGCTGTACAAATGAGTACCTGGCTACAAACAGCGATGGATAGATGTGAATGAATAGTTTTGGGGCAGTAATTGCAACTTGGCTGAATTCGTCCCAGAGAAGCCGAGGTGGTGTTGGAAGGAAAAGGTCTGCAAGGGAGAGATTAGCTGTATACTTCAAGCTCTACACAATGACTGGATATTTCGTTACGCATGAATTTATAAACTAACCTCGTTCCTTGTCTGACACATCAAGTTGCCTCCCTGGATGAAGAAGTAGCAACGCTCCCACTTGCTGGCAATCAGAGCCTGCTTACTGAAGAACAACCATGCACAATACGTTGAAAACATCACTACTACATTACCGGACCTGTTAAGTTTCTGACATGACATGGCTGAAGATTATTTTTGCATTACAAAATTGCGCCTTTCGCACCATCAAAGGCAGGAGTTTACCACTAGCCACAAAGCAAAAACAAAAAAAGGAAATGGCAAAAGACTATTTTATAAAAATGGAAGTCAGAAAATGGGAATTTTTTTAATGGGAGGAAGCCTGAAATATGTGATGTTTCATCACGCACCAACGAAAACATGACATGGGTAACAATTGCAGGAGTCTCCCGTCAGAAACGGAAGACATAAGATGTCTACCCACAATGATTCTCCTATCAGCAGCAGTAACAAACAAGTTACACTATAGCAATAAGGAGCAATTTAATCATGACGCCACATAATGCTTGCTGAGACATCCCCTTAAAATGTGCGACACTTTCGATAATATCACCATCTCACCATGTTTAAAAGGCTAAAATTAAACTTGTCCATTGATCATTCAAAGCTAATTCATGGCATATTAGATGTAAATAAATATTAATTACGCACATGTGACTACAATACAGACACGCATCCTTTAATCTGACTGTGTAAACTGTAAAAATTATAGACTGCTAAATTGTGGCATTTTTGATGTAATAATGAGCAATTTCTTTGAAATCACTCAAAATATTGCAATGACAACAATATTTTAATTTTTTTTCAGAATAACCTATATATTTGTTGTGCTGTGACACTATTTAGTACTTTGCAACAAGCACAGCTTCAGCATAATTATGTTAATTCTTATGTAAAACTGATAGCAAGACAGGTGAAACCTCAGCCAGCACCGTGTCGCCAGTGTCACCAGTGTTACCAGTGTCACCAGTGTCGCCAGCCCGGATGACAGACACACTACTGGCAGCTGGATTCAACACTCACCTTCGGAGAGATAAATATCCAGCATTCTGAGTGAGAGAAGTATTGGGAGGGATGTAGGGCATGTCCCGGGGAGGTTCAGCATGATACTTATGTGCAGTCTGCTTCTCACTGACCTCCATCTGTTCGACTGTCTTCAGAGTTTCTTGAGTCAACTCTGCCTGGACACTGACAAGAACAAATCAAATCGTAAAATTTATTACCCAAGTAGGTGCCATTCCAACCATCGTTGTTCATGGCGACGTACAAAATGTTCTAGAAAATAGGCGAGTTTTAAGAGGTGGTTTTAAAACGTCTTATGTTATCAGTGTTGATAGTAGCAGCTGTGGCAGCAAGTTCCACAGTGTTGGGGCTGTAAACGACCGTTCACTCCAATATCGTCTGATTCGTAGGACGTGAAGCAGATTGAATTTACATATCGTAAATTACCTATTGTAACTGAAAATTATTATTATTAAAGAAAAACAGAAGTTATATAATCTAACAGCAATAAAGAGCATTCACAAGTCGATATGTAGCAAAGTTTATAATGCTAAAGCAACCAAATCTGCTCTCTTCTCAATTTACAACTGATTGTGCTTCTTAATGAAGTTGTTGATCTATCATTATTTTGGTGACTTTCAAATGACAAGACTTAATGACAAGTCGATGAGAAATAGCACCACTACTATTATGAACATGTGCGATCGGGCACAGCTAAAATTCTATAAAAAAATTATTTCGCCTTCATTTTATATTTGTTAAAATACTGATCAAAGAAATGACAATGTACACATGCACGCAACAAGAATAACAACGTATATGTGAAGAGGGAGTGCGTAGATATAAAAGCAAAGAATCCTTCTGTGCATGCATGTAGCCAATCAGCGGCTCCAGCAGGGACACTTTGCGCTTGTACTGCAGACTGTTGAGTAACAAAAAGTAGTGAAGTGCCATCTATTGGGGAAATTGCCAAGCTACATGTAGGGTCATAATGTACTCATACAAACAGGCAGAATTTATCACATGTATAAACAGCCACGAGAACCATGTGCCTGCAAGGTTACCCAATATTAATCATGTTCAAATAAACATCTTGTTAATTGTTTTATTACAAAGGAGCTTTCCACTTGTAAGACCAAAGCTGGTTTCATAAGTATAGTAGACTGCATAATTTTTTTTTAATAAATTGTATTTATTTAATATGTTGCATTGAGCAAAGTACCTCAGTCCTCTGCTTTCATATAATTTACAAAATCTATTATGTATTAAAATGTCATTCCATCTTTTCATGTGAATCTTACAATTAAGCATGACATTGGTAGTGGAATTGGTCAGGGATTTCTACAATGGATAAAATTATTAATTAAAAGAAAACATTTAGAGATACCATGAACCAGGCTAATTTGAACATTCCTTCAAAGATATGCAGTTTGCAAGTGTTCATACCCGTCCTCCGTGTTGACTTTGTATTTGTTGATTTAACTGTGGCTTGCAGTATGTCGGTAATATACAATGACTGTCGTACTACCTGTTTTAAATGAGTTATGTGGTGTTTGAAGTAACCCCATAAAAGAGGCTACTTTGAACGCATCAATTGAAAGGGATGACATTTCACACTTACTTTATGCAATGAGATAAATTAACACTTAAGAACAAAGCATGTTCCTATAATTTATCTCCCTTTCCCTCTCTGCTACTTTGAACACTGTTCAAAGTAGTTGAACTGTAGTAACTTTACTTTGAACACTGTTCAAAGTAGCCCCTTTTTCCAATTAGTATTATGTTTACCTGACCATTAATGACATATGGTACATTTTAGTGACTAGAAACATTTTCTGCATCCCTAATTTAGCAATTGGCGGTGAAAAGCATCATAAAAAATGTATGATATATGTAACTCAGCACAAAAGAACACTTCAACACAAACATTTTTAAAAGCAAAATGATTGAAAATGCACATCAGCTTTATTTTGTTTTAAAACGAAGAAGAACATTGAATCATTCACTTGAAACTTTATCTTGATTTTGTTCAAAGCCCTGTTGTTCAAAGTAGCCCCAGTTCACGGTATTGTTATTTAACCAACATATCTTCAAAAGTTCAACCACTTTTCATTTGACAGTTCTTAAGCCTATTGACAACAACTCACATTCAATGCATGACACAGCAGTCCTCACAAAGCACCCACTGTTATGCTGCATTGCACACATTTTTAAACAGGCAAATTTTAAACACATAATAAGTACCCTAATTTCCTGTATTATCACCTCTAAATATATGACATGAATTTACATGTTATCTATGGAGTAGATAGTCCAGAACATCACTCAACAACGACAAGTGATGCACAAGTGATGTCACATGACTAGAGCCACGTGACAGCTCACCTGATGGAATTTCTTTTTCATAGCACGCAAGTCTTCACTGCATTCTTGCCACACTTTCTATGCATCTTTCTTCTTTGACAACTTCAGGTATCTGCCCAGAGACTGTTCATGTTCTGACAACATAATCCCATTATCAGTTTTTATTGGTATATAACAAATATTTGCTCTCTATATTGGGGGGTTCCACTCTTCCTCAGCTCTAAGCTCACAAAATGTCCACCTTCTGGCCAAAGCCCCTTATTTTTGTATTCCATATGTAATGTGCCATTCAAAAATAGGTTACCAGACTCCAGTTTTGGAATCCCTGTTCTACACAACCATTTGTTTAACATAACACCACCACACAAAGTAGCGTACATCATAATTATTTTAGATTTAACGTAATGTTTATATTATTATTTTTGGCAATATCGCTATTTCAAGTTACATAGTTGATTAATGTCAATGTACACATCTGACCATGTGATAGCAACAGGTGCATTAAAACAGGAGACCTCAGACAGCAAGGTATATTTTGCTGAAAATAAACAATTCAACTGTTGAAATATTGTCTTTTGTTGATGACGCTTTTATACTGCTTGCGCACAAAATTAAGCATTTTATGTTAAATTGTAACCTTTCGAAGGTGACCGGCCAAGTTAAAAGTGCTACCTAGCGACTGATGATGTCGTAAGGCAGTCTGCTGCAAACATGGCAGCTGTACTGCATTTATGATGCAACTTTGAAAACTCATCTGACAGTGATGACAATGTCTAAAGTGGCTACAGATTTTGGATATTTGTCGGTACAATCATAAAAGCATGAATTACCAACTTAACTGCCAGCTCCACATCAACAATTAACTGGATGAACTTGGAGAGCACCCACCGGATAGATGATGTAGATTCTGAAGTTTGGTAAAATGCATTCAGATTTGTGTGTAAATGTAGTAGATAACATTAATCAGCACAAATTTGATTGATGTCGTACAACATGGGATTTTTGGAGAGATATCCATGATGAACCTGCCTAGTTATGCCTAGCTTAGGCACGAGAGGTTTCCAGCCTATTACTGAAAACAATGGCATAGAACCACTTTGGCCATACAGGCCATGGCCAGACCACTTTTCCCATCATGTGCTAGACCCAGCTGAAGGTATCAGCTGGGATCAGCACGCTAGTTTGACTGATACATGTAAGAACTCGCATCGTTACGAACTAGTTAATTAAAATGTGAACACCATGATAATAAGATCCTAGTAGTTTGGAGCCTGTGGGTTCAAGCTGAGGCCCAATGGCCATGAGCATGGATGGTATGTTGGGACAGTTAATCAGGCAAAACTTAGGAAGATCAACAAATATTTTAGAAATAGGCATGCTTATTTTACACAGTTGTGTAGGAAGTGAAGATGACCCCCGGTTGATGGTATGGCTTAAGAAAAAAATGGAGTGCCAAGCACAAGATGCAAAATAACATGTTGCAGGTCATGGGTATGAAAATCGCTAGCAAGAAACTGCTAGGTTCTTGCAGAACACCGATTTTTTTCAGCACCATGGGTGATGAAACAATGACCTATCGAACCATGGACAGCTTGTAATTTGCATGAGATGGGTAGATAATAAACTTGAGCCCGTAAAGATGTCACTGGCTTTCATCAATTACAATGTTGATGCTTCTAACCATCACAGCCTTGCTCGATAATAATTTTATTGTTTTATGCAAATTAATATTTCCATAACCAAAGCTAGAGGACAATACCGGTTAGAAAGCCGGACTCTCAATTGAGAGAACCCGGTTTAAAATTCCACTGCTGTCACTTCAAACCTTTGGCAAGTTTGATCACCCCACGTTGCCACAGTTCACTCAGCTGTAAAAATGAGTACCTGGCAATACAGACAGTGGTGGATATGTGAACGAATAGTCTTCACGCAGTAATTGTAGCATGGCTGAATGCTTCCCAGAGAAGTGGGTGAAATGTAAAGCGCTTTGAGCAATACTAAGGACTGGATACAGCACTATATAAGAATTTACCTTTACCTTTAATGACATGATGGATGCAGTACTGTCAGGAGCGAAAACTGGCTAACTGCCCAAATAAAAAATTCTGAACCATGGTTGTTGTATTGTCACTACTGTCGGACAGCAGTGCTGAAACACTCCCAAACACCAAAACTTTACTTCATGGTCTGCCCATGACACGACTTGCAAAAATGCAGCATCTGCAGAATACATGTGCACATATCATTACAAGTACCAGTCGCCATGCACACATCACACCCGTTCTGAAACTACACTGGCTTCCAGTCCACTTCTGTAAACAGATCCTGTCGCACACCTTCCGTACTATCAACCACCAAGCACTGCAATATCTCAGTGGTCTGCTGTCCGTGTATAAACCAACGAATTCACTTTGATCTGAGTCGACCTTTTCATTGACTTTGCATCGAATACGAACAGCTACTTACGGTGATTGCATGTTTACCAAAGCAGCGGTGATTCTATGGAACAGTTTGCCTCCTGATATCAGAAACTCTTACAACTGTGCAAGCACCGGTATTCAAAAAAAATATTAAATTATTTCTGATCTTGCAAACTGCCAAGCCATAGTGAGGGAGATATCAACCTAAGTGATGGTCTCATTCCCTGATATTTGTATGCAGGAGTTACTGATGTGTGCATGTTCACATTTCATCAGTATTTGCAGATCTTGATGAAAGCAATATACACTACAAGCCTCGCTCGCTCTGATAACACAACCTGGGTAACCACTAGAGTCTAAAGGAATAAATAATGTGAAATGTAATTACACCAGTCAGTACAAATGAATATTTTTATAATGAATCTTCTTCCCCAGAAACATAATATTCAATTATCAAGATGCCTATATAAACAGTGTTAATAATATTCATTATTGATAGTATTGTGATTACAATGGTTGGTGATTGTGATTACTAGTGCACATTAAAGTGTTTGGATTTTAACTGATTGCTCACATATTGTCACTTGATAGGGCAAATCAATGACATGGTGAACTTCTTCCAACAACTTTTTCATTGCATTACCTTGTTACCTATGTCTATAAACTACTTCCAACAACTCTTTCATTGCATTACCTTGTTACCTATGTCTATAAACTACTTCAGCAACTCTTTCATTGCACTACCTTGTTACCTATGTCTATGAACTATTTCAGCAACTCTTTCATTGCATTACCTTGTTACCTATATATATGAACTACTTCCAACAACTCTTTCATTGCATTACCTTGTTACCTATATCTATGAACTACTTCCAACAACTCTTTCATTGCATTACCTTGTTACCTATATCTATGAACTACTTCAGCAACTCTTTCATTGCATTACCTTGTTACCTATATCTATGAACTACTTCCAGCAACTCTTTCATTACATTACCTTGTTACCTATGTCTATGAACTACTTCCAACAACTATTTCATTGTATATCCTTGTTACCTATGCCTATAACCATTTCTGTCCACAAACATTAGTTATGTCAATTAAGAGAAGACACTAATTCTCAAAAAGAATATTTATTTTTTGATAAATGTGTATGTACATACATGTTAATTGCTTAAATAAGTTAACATAATTATGTTATCCATACCACATAGGAAAGATTATAGCAATACAATATATATATATATATATATATATATATATATATATATATATATATATATATATATATATATATATATATATATATATATATATATATATATATATATATATATATATATATATATATAAGGTTGCTTTCGTTTATTCTCATTTAGAATTACGGTGGAACCCTTGAATGTACATTTATTGCAAAGAAATTACATGTTGCAACACTGGCATTACAAATTTGCAGACAATTGTATACAATGTTGACTTAAAAAATATAAAACTTGAAAAACTCAACATTCCATCAAATATGATAATTAAACATTGCAATCATGACACATTGCCATTGATTACAATGGTAAATTCACAATGTATGTATTTACTGCTTGTAACAAAACTATATTCAGGGTTGTATGCAGGATTTGGTGACAGGCAGGTTGTGTAAATTCTATCGAATCCACTGCTGATGACATGTTTAATGTACATACCTAATATTTTCTAACAGCAAAAAAAGATAAGTTAAAATTAGGATTTTCTAAAATTTCATGCAGGTTGGTTGAGATACAGGAGAATTCTCAGCATCCCATTTAGTTGTATTTACGACACAAAATAGCATGAAAAAGGAGCTCTTTCATATGTTTTTAAATGAAGGACTGTACTATGTTTTTTGTCAAACAATTTCATAAGCAGAATGAATGTATAGTCTCAAACACCCAATAATCTACTCTTGTAGTATTGCATAACATTAGGTTCTAAAACATGTTAATTACTGGATGATATAAAACAGACACTTGAATGTATGATAAATAACCAAAACCAGAAATTAGCTGTTTTTATCACACATTCCATGTCAGCATCAAAAACAACAAAACTGACCTCAGTCAATATAGTAACGTACCAGGCACCAGGCATGATAATTCGTAATGTATATGAAATATTTTTCTGACCATGATCTGTTACGTTTTCGAGTGACACTAGTAGTGAAGCAATTTTCTATTTTCTGGCTATTGGAATATACAGCCTACAGAAAATTGCTTCATTATCAGGGTTGAAAAAAATCATGATTTAAACAAAAAATGTTTAATCTGATTTTTTTATTTAAATCAGATTTTTTTTTAGTTTTTAAAATCTGGGATATAGAAATTTATATAGATGTTGATATTTATAAACTCTTTCAAATGTGTTCTATTCAAATCGATTTGGATACTTGTCTTGCAGATACATGATTTTAGCTTATATAAAGACATTAAAATATGTCCACAAGGCCTCACCCCCTGTAGTTGCATAATCTGTCTTGGAAAGGAAAGCATGCTGTGTGTCTGTGGCTGTAGAAGTATATATTGTTTGCTGTGAAGGTGGATTAGCACTTTTCCAGGACTCTAAGGGTCTCCAACCAGACTGCAAACTCGTACAGTATTAAACAACTGTAGCCCAGACTGTCTCACTTGAGTCAACATACTGAATTGGTAACAACTAGCACAAGCTCTAAGTAAGTGGACTTTAACTCAGGGCTTCTGACTTGAAAAGATACTTCCTCTGGAATACAAGTTTGTGAGGCGTCACTGCATTCAGAAAGGGAATAGCTCAAACATACATAATGTCATAAAATAGTTGACTGTCAGGCTATCTGGTGTCAATAGAGCCACACAAGTGTGCGCACTTTGTGCTTTTATAATAAAAAACATACAAAACTTTGTTGATCTCGATGTTTGTAAACAATTATTTGTGTTAAATTCACATAAATCAGCGATTAAAAAAATCAGAAATAAAAAAAATCACAAATCAATGATTCTTTGAGTGATTTAAATAATGATTTAAACCAATGATTTAAATCAAATTATTTAAATCAAATAACCCTGTTCATTATTAAGTTAACATGTACAATATAAACTGCTTACTACTTGGCAACTTTGACTGTGAACTACTGTCAGTACTAATACTGTATGTGGCACCGAGTCCTGACTGTCTGACGAGTGGCAGTTTTTATGATCGTCGGACGAACGGTTGGAATTGCTGTCTTGGTAAGGACTCAGTCATTCGCAAGTCCCATCCGAAATTTGACATTATTCAGTCACTTGTGCAGGATGCAAATGCTGGGTGCAGATGTGAGAAGATGGCATTGTCTGGATGAACCGCAGCCATAAATATATGAGGCGTGTTTGCTTGATTGGAGAAAATTGCACAGGGTTGTTTTATTTCGGCTTTATACTAACACAACCCTGCACGGCACGTTTTCACCATGTCAGTATTCGACAACTGTTCACATATATTAGGTGTGTGCGCCCAGTAATTTCTTGGAAGGGCGAAGAGCGGAACATAGTAGCCTGCTGATGACCCATACAGGCACAATTCAACGCCACCTCCCCGTAGTGCAGGCTGGGCAACAGTTTCCGCGAGGACTCAGGCTGACGGGCTCTGGCGGACTAGGAGAGGAGATGGGTGCCACCTAGTCTACAAACCCACTGAAATGCGCAAATGAGGTGGGGAAGACAAAAACACCAACATGGTGTAGCCTTTATAGTAAGAAAGGAAATCACAGATTGTATTATCTGCTGTATGTCAGCAAACAGCAGAATAATATCAATAAGTATTGCAGCGAAACCGATTAACATCACTGTTATACAAATATACGCCCCAACAACATCGCACAGCGATGAAGAAACTGAAATGTTCTATGAGACACTCGAACAGTCAACCGCAAGAACATGGAAGAAGGATATAACCGTAATCATCGGCGACTGGAACGCAAAGATAGGTGAAGGTGCATAAGAAGGCTGGACTGGAACAGTCAACAAATTCAGGTGTGGAAACACAAATGACAGGGGGCTATGAATCCTATGAAACCACACAACCAGATCGACTACACCTTGACACCTCAGCGATTCAAGTCTAGCATCAACAAGCCGAAAACAAGAACTTTTCCCGGCACTGATGTAGGAAGTGACCATGATCTTGTAATGATGACAACAAAATCTGAGGTTGCAGAAGAATCAGAAAAACAAGAACCCTCAGATAAGATTTTACATAGAGAAACTGCAAGATCCAAACATTGCAACGCATTTAAAGCAACAACTGGAGGACGATTTGCAGTGCTTAACTTCTTAGAGCCGAATATCAACAACCTTATCAACTCATTTGGCACAGCAATGCCCGACACCGATAAGGAAGTCCTAGGAAAACCAAGGATAAAGTAGAGACGAGAGCTGAAAAAGATAAGAACCACCAACGAAGAAGCGCACAGACAGTACCGAGAACTAAATGAAGACATCAGAAATAAATGAGAAAAGCAAAGAACGACTGGATAAAGGAACATTGAAATAGAGACTGGGATGAAGGGAAACAACACCAGACAGACTTATTCCATCTCGAAAGCCCTCACCAAAAAAGGTCAATCTGATCGTCAAACGCTGAAGACAAACACGGCACCCTCCTTACCGTAAAAAGGCAGTACTTGGGAGAAGGACCGAGCACTGCGAAGAACTCTACAACTACGAACTGGACACAGATTACAACATCCTCAGAACACCGCCTCAAAATGAAAATGCTGATACGCCCATTCTTCGGGCAGAAGGAGAAGAGGCAATCCGAATGTTGAAGATACAAAAATCCCCCGGCGTAGACAACATACCAGCTGAACTTATCAAACATGGTGGGGAGGCAATGACATATGCATTCATGATCATATGCCAAAAGATTTGGGAAACCAAGACTTGGCCAGAAGAGTGGACAAAATAATAACGACACCAAAGAAAGGGAACTTACACTGATTTAACAAGATTTTAACAAGATTGCCATCTCGAACAACAAGTTCCAGATGGCAAGTGGACAAGGAAGCCATTGGCTTATCGAGAGTCCAACAATTTTCTCATCTATGTGTAGCCCGCCCTTATCAGATATCTGTCAATTCTATTTTTAAACATATTCACACTACTAGCATTAACACAATCATCTGGCAGTTTGTTCCATTCATTTATCACCCTCTGTGAGAAAGAGTACTTTCTCATGTCTAACCTACACTGCTCCTTAACTAATGCTGCTTTGTGTCCTCTGGTTCTACTGCCTTCTTTAAATTTGAAAAACATATTCCTATCAACATCCTCATAACGGTTCACTATTTTAAACACTTCTATTTGGTCTCCTCTTGGTCTCCTGGTCTCTAGTGTTGTTAAACCACACTGTAATAAGCGACTTTCGTAACTAAGGTCTCTTAAATCTGAAATCATCTTAGTTGCTCTTCGTTATATTCTTTCTAGCTTATCTATGTCTTTTTTACGATATGGTCTCCATGCTTGAATACAATATTCCAAATGTGGTCTAACTATTGCTTTGTACAGGGGTACAATTAGATGTTTCTCCTTATATGTGATAGTTCTCCTAATTAGCCCTAGAATTTGATTTCCTTTCGAAGCAGCAATCCCACATTGCTCTGAAACTTTCATGTCAGCATTAAATGTTACTCCTAAATCCTTTTCTTGTGTGGTTCTACCTAGTACAGCATCCCCCATGTTATATTCCTAGTCCATATTTCCATGTCCTATGTGTATACATTTACACTTCCCAAAATTGAATAACATTTGCAATTTTTTTTGACCATTTAACTAATTTATCTAGATCATCCTGTAAACTTTGTTTATCTGTATCATTAGTAACCTTTCTGAATATTTTTGTGTCATCTGCAAATTTGAGTACTTTGCTAGATATGTCATCCTCCAAATCATTTATATATATTAAAAACAGTATAGGGCTTAACACTGATCCCTGTGGTACCCCACTCAAAACAGATTTCCAATTTAAAATTTTACCATCTACTATTACTCTCTGTCTTCTGTGTGTAAGCCACTTTTCTATCCAGTTGATTACATCATTGCCTATAACATGAGCTTTTAATTTAAGTAACAATCTTTAATGTTGCACTTTATCGAAAGCTTTCTGAAAATCTAAGTAGACAACATCCATGGTGACCCGTCATCTACCCACTTTGTAATTTCTTCTAAAAAACATAAGAGATTGGTTAGACATGACCTTGCTTTTAGGAATCCATGTTGAGATGTATTTATTAATTTATGTTTTATGAGGAATTCCACCATGTGGTCTCTAATTAATGTTTCGAGTAATTTACATACAACTGATGTTAAACTCACTGGTCTGTAATTTTCTGGCTTCTTCCTCGATCCCTTCTTAAATAGCGGCGTAATGTTTGCTTCTTTTCATTCTGAAGGAACTATTCCTTCTTCTAGTGACAAGTTAAATAAGTTTGCAAGTGGTGTACTAATTTGATCAACAATTTCCTTTAGCAGTTTTGGTAGTATCCCATCAACTCCAGGTGATTTATTATCTTTCATCTTCTTAATTTTCTTTGCTATCATTTCAGGAGTTACAAATAACTGCCCTAAATGTTCTGATTTATTGCCCTCAAATTTAGTCAACGGAACTGGAAGTGAGCTGATATCTTCTGTGGTAAAAACTGAGCTAAAATACTCATTCAGGACCTCTGCCATTTGGAACCCATCTGAAATTATGTTTTCACTGTTGTTTTCCAGTGGTCCGACCTTATCTCGAACTTTCTGTTTACTCCTTACATAAGCATAGAAACTCTTGCTGTCATTTTTTATATTACCTGCCAATTTTTTTCAAAGGTTCTTTTAGATATTCTAATTTCAGTTGTAGCTAGGTTAAGTGCCTCTTTATAGTTTGTGTAGTCTTCTACATTTCCAGTGTGTTTATAGACCTTCCACAGCATCTGTTTGTGAGCAATTTTTCTAATAGCTTCTTTTGACAGGTGTTTTTTCCTGGATCTTTTCCCTTGTTTTCTTAATGGAATAAATTTCTCAATAATGCCCTCAATCTCATATTTTAAACAAGTCCAGCATTCTGTTGCTGTCTTGTTCTTCAGCAAGTTATTCCAATCTATATTTGCTAGCTATGTTCTCATCACTTTATATTTTCCTTTGTTGAAGTTCCTCCTCCATTGTTTTTTATAAGTATTCCCTGTCTTTACTTTTATATTAAAATGGATTTGGTTATGGTCATTTGAACCCAAAGGTTCGTGTACATTAACATTGTCAACTAATTAATTTTGAGAAGACAAAATTAAATCTAACACATTCCCACCTCTGGTTGGTTCCAAGACATATTGAGTAAGGAAACAATCCTGTGTTAGAAGTAGAAACTGATGGTCGTCACCTCCAGCACTCTCTAATGATTCCCATTGTATATGGCCATGGTTAAAATCACCCATTATAACACATTCTCCCTTGCTCACCTCCGTTATCGCCTTTAGTAATTTTACATCTTCCTCTTGTCCTATGTTAGGACTACAATAAACTACTCCTATTGTTAATGTTGAGTTCTTGGTAACTATGTTACACCAAATTGCTTCCACACTATCTGCTTCACTTTTCAGTGTAATTTCATATGCTTGGATAGATTCTTTAATATACAAAATTACTCCACCTCCCCTTCTTTCTAGTCTATCCTTCCTAAACATTATATAGCCTGTCAGTGCTAACTCAGCATCTACTATATCTTCATTTGCCCATGATTCTGTGATGCCTATTACATGAGGATCAATATCTGCTACCATAATGTCTAACTCACATTTTTTATTTACTATGCTCCTGGCATTTAAGCATACACATTTAAGTTCATTGTCTGAAATTATTGGTGAACATTTCTTTGGATGTGTATTTGTAGTAGTACTCCTTTGAGTGTTCTCTGTCAGTCCCCCCTGCTAGTTTAAATAATCTATGGTACCTGTGCCCTCGTCGACAACTCTGACAAACTCACACGCAAGAACTGCAGCGCCCTTCCCTGTTAGATGACGTCCATCTCTCATGAAAAAGTCACCTCTTCCCACAAAGTTTAACCACATGTATACGAAGCGTACTCCCTCCTCCATACATACCTTCTGTACGTGTGTGTTGATCGCCATCCTTCTACAGTTCCTATACTCCTCACCCCTGCCTCCCATTATTGGTAATATCCCCGACAATACGATCTGCCCAACTCGTGCCTCTTTAAGTGTCTTGATCAACCTCCTGTACTTACCAATGATGGCTGACGTTCCCTCCTTATCTGCATTGTTCGTTCCCACATGCACGAGAACAGCACCTCCCTTGCCACCACCCATGACCTGTCCTGCCTTCTCTGCTATATCCTCTACTTTTGCCCCTGGTAGGCATACTGTTATGTCATCTCCTCTATTTACAATTTTATCCACTTTCCTAATGATGGAATCCCCCATAAATACCCGGGCTTTCCTCGCTTTCCCCTGTTATACTACATCAGCAAAGCTCCTTTCCTGTTGCACACTACTAGTATGCCCCCTTTCTCTCATATCATCAACCTTTACTGTCTTACCACCTGACAATCCCTCTCCACTCACCCGCTTACCTCTCTTTTGTTGCATTCTCTGCCTTCTGTCATCTTTCTTCTTCTTACCAGCTTTCTCCCTCACATTGCCACTGCTCTCCTTGTTCTCCTCGGTCTCACCACCTCTGCTCTCCTCGGTCTCACCACCTCTGGTCTCCTCGGTCTCACCACCTCTGCTCTCATCATTCTCACCACCTCTGCTCACTTCTGTCTCACCCTGCCATGTCATCATCAAAATCATACGCCTTAGCTCAATCACCTGCTCCTGCAGATATTTCACTGTAGTACACCCCCTACACACGAAATGGAAATCATCCGCCTGCACCTCCGCCCACGAATTTACACACCCGGACTTTGCAAAGTCTATCCAGCTGTCGCAGCTAGAACATATCAAATTACGTTTCGCCTTTACTTGGCGTTTGCACGGCGCCATGTTAGAAATTAAATTTGTATTTGTTTATAATCCGTTTATAATCAATTTATACTAGGTAGTCTTCACAAAGACTGTTTTTGTGTGGTAATACACACTTTATAGTATGTTACTTATGTCTTAATTAAATTTACAGCTACTGCCTTGCAACTTACTTTCTATGTAACAGCTGACTAACAAAACGTAATATCGCTCGCGCTAACGAAATTTCAGTGACCTTATTTAAATAACACTGAATTACTACCTACGGCTAGCTTTTAACAATAAATGTTGCTAAAACAAAATATTCAGGTTTTCAATATATAATATGTACTAAATTATTTACAATAATATTATGTCTCGTATTATGTACCCAATCAACTGAAAACAACAACCCTTAGTTATCGCTCGCGCTATCGGAGACCTACGATATAAACTACCCTAAATTACTCCTATAGCTAAATTTAACAGCAACTATTGACTAAACAAGGACTCTTGTAAGTTTATGTTTAATATACACGCAATAATAATACTTATCCGATCAATATTCCACGCTTTAGACAAATATAAAATCCACCAAATTCAATCCCGTGTTCTCCTCAAGATTTCCCAAGATGCAATCTTCAATGATGTAAGAACTACAGAACTATAGAAAGAAGCTCTACACAATATCAACGGTAGAAAGATCAGCAACCTCCGACTCACAGATGATATTCACCTAATCACTGGAACAGAAGAGGAGCTACAAGAACTTACAACAACACTGGAAAGAAGAGTGCGTGTTTACAGAATAGAAATAAGTGCAGAAAAGAGCAAGGTCATGGTCAACAGCAGAACAGCGCCAAGAAGTACTATATTAATGAATGGAGAACGCCTCGAAGAAGTAAAATCATTTAAGTACCTCGGGTGGATCATCTCCTCTGAGGGCAACTCCAGAGAGGAAATATGCACACGGATAAACCTGGCAACATCAGCGATGGCAAAACTCAAGAAGAGTTGGAGCAGCAACGACAACACCAAAACAGCAACAAATATCGTACAGCAGAAGCTGAATAAAGAGTAAGCTAAACACAGGATTGTGGGACCTTTTGTATCAGGTCCTTTTCCAAACATGGTTTACTCACTAGTAGGACTAGTTCCATAAAAAAGAACAAGGGGAATTCCGACTTATTCATTACCTTAGCTTCCCCAAAACCAACTCGGTTAACTCTCACATTCTGCCCGAATTCACTGCGTTACTTTCCAAATGCTAGATCATTGCGTTGAACAGCTTGTGACCCTGGGCAAAGGAGCTTAAATCGCCAAAGCCGACTTGCAAGATGCTTTCCGCATAATTCCGGTCTCACCTCTCGATTATAGACTGTCAGGTTTAAAATTTCAAGGACAAAACTATTTCGATTTGTGTCTCCCCATGGGCGTGAGTCATGCATGCCGAATATTTGAGCTCCTGTCACAGGCACTGCAATGGATTTGCCAACACAAATTTCACATTTCCCACATGAGCCATATCCTCGATGATTTTATTTTCTTCGGTAAAACACTACCACATTGTCATTCCAGCCTGTCTTGCTTTTTCGAGCTCAGCAATATGGTTAACCTACCCATCAAACAGCCTAAAACAGTGTTCCTTTCAACAACAGTAACAATCCATGGCATCGAAGTTGACACAGTGAATCAAACACTTGCCTTGCCTCCAGACAAGGTGACATCTCTTCGTCAAAAACTCATAAACCTAGTCAAGAGAAAGAAAACCACTGTGAAAGAAATGCAGTCCCTGATTGGATCACAGAATTTTGTTTGCCGGGCCATAGCCCCTGGCCGCGCTTTCCTGCGACGCCTCATTGATTTGACTAGAGGCAAGGCAAGAGCCAATCATCGCATCCGCATAACTGTCGAGGCACGCAGGGACATGTCTGCCTGACTTGAATTCCTACACTCCTTTAATGGTCAGTTGTCTTTCTTACCAACCACATGGATGTCATCAGATGTGTTGCGTCCCATAACAGTTGCAAGTGGTTTCGCATATGGGGCTGTTGTGGGGGCTTCATGGTTGTAGGGTCAGTTTCCCTCTTCATGGGATTCCAAGCATATTTCCATCAATGAACTCCTACCGACCGTACTGGCTGTTAGGCGCTGGGGGCCAGTATGGACTAATCAACGTGTCTTGTTTCTTTCAGACAACACAGCAGTTGTGAGAGTGATCAACAGGCAAACTGCCAAAGATCCACAACTCATGTATTTGCTTCGGCAATCGATTGTTGCATGCTTGTTTTATAATATATGTTTCCGCGCCAAGCACATCCCTGGTAAGACTAATGTTGTTGCCGATCTTATCTCGCGGTTGCAGATCGCACGCGCACGCACCACTCAGCCCAGCCTAGACGACCAACCAATACCAGTCCCCATTCATTGGCTACCCTGGCACACAACGCCTTGAGTACCATGAATGCTGCCTTTGCCCCAAGCAGTGCTAGACCTCACGAGAATAATTGGACAAGGTTCTTAACATTTGTGCAGAAACTGGATAGGAAAAGGCGCTACATGCCTGCCTCCCCAAAACACCGTAATCGCCTTTGTCCAACACCTTAAGAACGAAGGAAAAGCTCCCAATACGGTTAGGAGTTTCCTGACCCTACAAATGACTATTTAGTTGCAAAAACAGTCAAGGGAGTAGCCCATGCATGTCCTCACGTAGACCAACGCCAACCTTTGTTCTCCCGAGATTTGTCCATCATCATTAAGTCAGTTCCTACGTCCCGATGCTCGTCCTTCACAGTAATCTTGCTCCGTGCTATGTTTAGTCTAATGTTCTTCGGGTTTCTAAGGATAGGTGACGTAACGGCTAGCCCACACAATCTTTCTGTGTCCCAATGTCGCATTAAACCTTCTAAACTACGTCTGGTTTTCCTGTCATACAAGCACAGTGGTGGCCGCCCCTTCACGCTGGACGTTCTTCCCACAGGCAAAGCAGCTTGCCCTTATCGTAGGATGGTAGACTACATCAAACCCAGGGGACAGGGCCCTCTTTTCCGCTATGCCAATAAACTTCCAGTACAGAAAACTGCTTTTGCAAAATATCTTAAAGCAATCATCGCTAACACAAAATTAATAAGCAAGAAAATCTCGCCACACTGTTTTAGAATAGGAGCAGCTACATGAGCAGCTAAGTCAGGTTTCTCCTCCGAACAAATTAAAGTCATGGGGCGCTGGCATTCCAATTCCTACCAGAAATATGTCCGAGTTGCGTCAATCTCTAGCAAACCATATGCGTAAAGTGTGTTTGTGTTTCATGTCTACACGGATGAGCCTACACCAGCCCTTGACTCAGGTTCCTAGCTGCGATAACATCTCGCTCAGCAAACACTGCACCGGAGAGTTCACACTTCATTGTCAAGTCCACTCTACACCGGCCCTTGACGCGCGTGCCTAGCCGTGAAGACCCCTCGCCCAATGAAACCTTCACCGACGTATCTACACCGACGAGCAGTAACAAAACAATGACAGTGAAGCAGACCGCCATCGTGAGAGTGAGCTACACCGTCAACAGAGGGATAGTCATGAGGCGATTTCTCCCCTCTGTTGGTGGAAGCATGGTTGTGCTCTCATTTGGCTCTCTATTGGCAGAGGGATGGTCGTGAGGCGACTTACCCTTCTGTCTGTGGAGGGTCAGTCATGTTGTGATACAACCCTACACGAACCCGGCCCGCTGTGTCAGCAAGACTTCAAATATTTACGCAACACACACCAGTCTTTCTGGGTACGAGACAAAATTTGACATTAGCCATGGACTAATACACCTTCCATCATGTTGCGTGTGGTAGAAAATGGTCACAGCAAGTGCCAATATTTCACAATTGTGTATTGAACACACCTAAATAGTATCTACTGTGGCTCCGACCAAATGTTGCGCAGCCCTATAGTGGGGGTTGGCCCACCACCTGCACACAGGTGGGGCCGGGGGGTTTATTTCCCCACTTGTGTGTATATCATTGTAAATACTCTAGCTAGCACTACATACATATAATTAAGTATGCTTGTCTGCACATAGGTATCTTTCCACTCTTTGTATGCTGTCGCTTTGTATAAGAGCAGCAAGGTTTTTTGGTAAAGACTGTCTTCGGCAGTTGCTAGCTACAGTAGAAAATATAACTAATGTTAAATCTTATCTGGTATTGCTTATACTTGTTATGCACACCAGCTTAATCAGTAATGTACCAGACTGTGAACAATTTGTGCAAGACTTTGTCACTATTATTGTGTGCACAGCGGAAATCCTTGATGGGTATGAATAAAATTGGATTGCCCGTTACCAACCTACCAAGTAGTTGGTGTATTTATACAAACAGAAAAAGGTCTGCATGAGCGTGTCCCCATTTCATTGTAAACACAAATACACAGGGAGTCGACGGGGTATCGAGCTGCGAAAAACACACCATAAGTGTTTTTTTCGAATTTAACAATTTATCTCTAGTATATCCATTCGCTGGCAGTGGGGAGGTCCAATGGACCTGTACGGGATGGAATAAGACGCTCCCGCCTCCTCGAGTCTACCACGTATGGGTAAAATACGGTGATGTTAACATGACATCACAGGGCGGATGTCTTCCTCGATGAAGTCAACGGCCAGGACGGAAGGGCTCCAAGAGGAGTTCAACGACCACGTGTTCAGGACCAAGGCGAGCCACATTTTTTTGGTGGATATCGGCTGTGGTCAACCAGCCTGGAGAGGGATGGGCTCCGCTAGGTTGCAAATCTGCCCTAGACACACCATGATCATGAAAACCAGTTTGAATCACATACCGGATCGGTCGCAGCCCGGGTCAAAAATGACCGCGCCTCCCGCCGTACATCAGGACGGGGGTGTTAAGTATGCTACTGGTGCCCCTACCAAAAGATACGTGGAAGAAACGACATCACCATCGGCACATGGAATGTCAGGACATTGAGAGCTGCAGGAAAACTGAAAGAACTCACACATGAGATGGAGAGATACAGATGGAACCTGCTTGGACTCACCGAGATGCGATGGAAAAGCTTTGGTGAAACATCGACCGAAGAAGGACACAAGGTCTACTTCAGTGGCAAGAAGGACAAACACGAACAAGGCGTTGGGTTTCTTGTTCACAAAGACATCGTGAACACTGTCATGGGTTGTTGCCCTATCTCCAGCAGGCTCATCACCATCCGCCTGAAGGCAACTCCCTTCAACATGACAGTCATACAAGTTTATGCCCCAACGTCTGATTATGACGACAGTGAGGTGAAAGATTTCTATGGCCAGCTGCAAGAAGTCATAGAGGAAACGCCAAAGAAAGACAATCTTATTGTACTAGGAGACTGCAATGCAAAAGTGGGAAAGGATGCGCAGAACAACTGGCAAGACACTTGCGGACCTTTCTGCAACACGGAAACAAATGAGAGAGGTCACAGGCTCCTCGAATTTGCAATGTACAATGAGCTGATGCTGGCTAACACATTTGGCCAACACAAAACATCTAGAAGATGGACCTGGCACAGCCCAGATGGAAAACATCACAATCAGATCGACTACATCTTGGTGAAACGGCGCTTTCACACAGGAGTGAACATTGCCAGGACACGAAGCTTTCCAGGAGCAGATATCGGAAGTGATCACGACTTGCTGATGACATCCTTCCACATTCGCCTGAAGAGGATCAGCAAATCAAAGCCAACAAGAATCAAATTTGACATCGAGAAACTTAAGGATCCTGATGTAGCAGAAGCATTCAAAGCAATGATAGGTGGGAAATTTGCACCACTTATCATACTGGATGACAAATATACCGACGTGAACTTGCTGACCAGCACCTTCAACAAAATAGTGACCGACACAGCCCACGAGATCCTTGGAAAACACCGTCGGACAAAGAAACCATGGGTCACAACAGACATCCTAGATCTTTGTGACAAAAGAAGGGAATTGAAAAGGAGAAAATGTGATCCTGAAGGTGCAGCAAAATACAGAGAAGTCAACAAGAAGATTAAACAAGATATGAGAAGAGCAAAAGATAACTGGATAGCAGAACAATACTGTGAAATTGAAGACAGCTTGAGCAAGAACAACAGCAAGAAGGCTTATCAAATAGTGAAAGACCTGACATCAGTGAAGAAAGGGATAACTACCACTATCCAAGACAAATCAGGGAAATGCCTGACAGAAGAACAGCAGATCCTCAATCGATGGACAGAATACTGCTCAGAATTGTACAGCCACAACACCAACGGAGAGTACTAAATTGTACACAGACTACTGAAGAGGACGACTACCCCATTCTTCGTGAGGAAGTGGAGGCTGCAGTAAAGTCTCTGAAAAAAGGAAAGTCAGCTGGAATTGATAACATACCAGCAGAACTGGTTCAAGCTGGGGGAGAAGCCTTGATTACCACACTTACAACAATTTGCAACAAGATCTGGCAGACAGGAGAATGGCCAACCCCATGGACTCAGTCACTGATCATAACACTTCCCAAGAAAGGCAACCTACAGATGTGCCAAAATTACAGAACAATCAGCCTCATCAGCCACCCGAGCAAAGTCATGTTGAAGATACTACTCAACAGATTCAAACCCCAGGCAGAAGAGATTATCGCTGAAGAACAAGCGGGTTTTCGAGCAGGACGGAGCACCAGTGAACAGATCTTCAACCTTAGAATCCTTTGCGAGAAACACCTT
Organism: Lamellibrachia satsuma; assembly: GCA_033239005.1. Taxonomy (NCBI): domain Eukaryota; kingdom Metazoa; phylum Annelida; class Polychaeta; order Sabellida; family Siboglinidae; genus Lamellibrachia; species Lamellibrachia satsuma. The sequence continues at coordinate 11,623,991 of BSQZ01000004.1, forward strand.
CAACATCAGCAAAGCCTGTATCATGTCTTTATAGATTTCAAGAAGGCCTTTGATAAGGTATGGCATGCGGCCCTATGGGCAACCATGAGGAAGTACAACATTGGCTCCAAGCTTGTCCGAACCATTGAACACCTATATGACAATGCCACCAGTGCAGTAACCTTCAACAGCAGCATAGGAGACTGGTTTCGAACAACAGTCGGAGTTCGACAAGAATGCCTACTATCACCAAAGCTCTTCAACATTTTTCTGGAAAGGATCATGACTGATGTTTTAGAAAACCATCAAGGCACTGTCAGCATTGGAGGCAGGACAATCACCAACCTTCGTTTTGCTGACGACATCGACGGCTTAGCAGGAGATGAACAAGAACTAGTCAATTTAGTGGAGCGCCTTGAAAAAACATCTACATCATACGGCATGGAGATCAGTGCCGAAAAGACCAAACTGATGACGAACAACACACAAGGCATCAGCACAGAGGTCAAAGTTAATGGACAGAGACTTCAGACAGTAACAAGCTTCAGGTACTTGGGATTAATTATCACAGATGAGGGTTCCAAACCGGAGATACTTGCCAGAATTGCAGAGACAACAGCAGCACTAACAAGGTTGAAACCCTTATGGAACGACAGAAACATCACGGTCAGTTCGAAGATAAGGCTGATGCGCTCCCTTGTCATGTCCATCTTTCTGTACGCTTGTGAAACATGGACCCTCTCAGCAGATCTACAGAAGAGGATACAAGCCATGGAAATGAGATGCTTTCGGAAGATCTTGCGCATATCATACAAATACCATGTTACTAACGAAGCTGTCCGCAACAAGATCAAAGAAGCCATCGGACCATATGATGACCTTCTTACAACAGTTAAGAAGCGTAAATTGAAGTGGTACGGTCATGTATCAGGATCATCTGGACTTGCAAAGAGTGGACAGGAATGGAGTTCGCTGACTCCCAGAGGGCTGTCAAGAACAGGGAAACGTGGAGAGAGCTGGTTAGAAAGTCATCAATGGTGCCCCAACGATCCTTACGGGTTATGGGAAAGTGAAGTGAAGATATCCATTCAAATCGGGTTTCGAATAATGCAACACACCTCTAACGTACACGAACACATTTGCAGAGTGCTGTAAATATAATGCTAATGCAGGTTGGGCGACAGTGATCATGTCTGCCTTGTGCGGCAAGCACGGCTGAGGGCCAACTGCGAAATGTGTCGGTTGTGATACCAACACCTCGTGGGAGAATTCAAAGTCAACCTGTCAACGCCCATGAAAGCTGACCAGGAGAGACCGCACGGTGTGATGTGACCTCGGCGTGTGTGGAAAGGAGCCGTTTGTAACGAGATTGAACGCTACTGTCACCTATAGAATATTATCGGAACCGCATTATCGCCCAGAAAGTGTCTACTGATGCGTAACGGCTAGCGCCCCATTGTCTGACTGACTGCGCGGCCAAAGTCCAGCTCCAAACACCTAAACAGCCAACTACAATACGATGGGGCCGAAGTCGCGTAAATACAGTGCTTCGAGCGACGACTCTACCACGGCCAAACTTATGGAAATTTTGAGGGACGAATCCTTTATCGCGAACTTTGCGGAACAAATCGCCGATGTCGTTGCCCAAAAACTAAACATACGACCCGAGAACATGGAGAGAGTGACTGCCGCCCTGACAACAAAAATACGCACACTGGAGGAGAAGGTGGAAACCTTGGAGGTGGAGGCAGACAGACGCGAACAGTACACGCGTCGTCCTAACCTCCGCATCTCCGGCATCCCAGAAACTACAAACGAGGTAACGAACGATCTAGTGATTACAACAATTAAGAAGATGGGAATTGATAACTTAGGCGCTTCCGATCTGGAAAGAAGCCATCGCATCGGCCAGAAGACTGACAATCGTGATCGCCCCCATAGACGCACGATCATAGTGCGCTTTCGTAGCGAGGCGGTAAGAGACGACGTGTATCGGTCACGAACCAAACTGAAGAACCACAATCAGCACCATCGAGACGAACAAGTATATATCAACGAAGATCTGACATCGAAGAGGGCAGCACTAGCATACAAAGCTAGATCACTCAAAAAAGAAAACAAAATCAACGATTGTTGGACATATACAGGAAGAGTTCTCGTAAAGACAAACACCGGAATGATCAAAGAAATCCACTCTGCAAAAGACTTGGACATGTATTAAATGGATCTGAACATTCCTTGTTCACTGTACACTGAACACCTACACCTTCTCGTAGACCGACCGCTTGGACAGAAGCCACAGGTAACACCACTAGTGCCAACTGCCAACATTTTGTGTAGTGGCATTATGTGGACCAAAGACTTAAATATATATTAAACGGCTCCGAACATTATTCTGAAACATTCTTCAACATTCAAAGTTGCTACTACTGTGCCTCTGAACATTCTAAGTGACATATGAAATAATGATTATCGAGCCAGAGATTGCAGCATATTAGTTATAACACATTATATTATTAATGTATTCTGGCTTGAACAGGATCTCTCCTTATTCTTTTAATTTTTAATACTTCCCGAACAGTTAGTTCGATCGATGTCTATGATGTTTTTTTTTTTCATACTTAATTTTGAAATACTCAATTTTTTCTTTGCCAACAATTGTTACACAGACAACGTTTATTATTATGTTCTGGCTTGAACATGATCTCTCCTTATTCTTTTAATTTTTAATACTCCCCGAACAGTTAGTTCGATCGATGTCTATGATGTTTTTTTTCATACTTAATTTTGAAATACTCATTTTTTTCTTTGACAACAATTGTTACACAGACAACGTTTATTATTATGTTTACTCATGTATGCATCTTCGTTGGTGCAGAATACATAACATCAAATTCGAATAACATCCACAAGAGCATAACATTATCACGCTACAACACATACAAACATACGCACAATCAACATGAAACATTTTTAAATGATGCATATGAGGTATACAAGATATAATGTATCAAGAAATCACCTGACGCATATCATGCTGCACAGTTCACATAAGCAAACTATGAACACTAAATGACATCGGATGAATCATTTCTACATTTATTATAACTTTTTAAATAATATCTTAGATGATAATACAAATCAGGCTAATGAATTAAATGAATTAAAACCCATACGTCTATCCTCATATTTTGATTCGGATGCATTTGATGCTTTGTGTAAAAAGAACAAAAATTGCTTCAGCATAATAAGCTCTAATATACAATCTATTAATGCCAAATTTAGCGAATTAGAGGCATTCGTAGAGGAATTAAAAACTGAAAATATTCAACTTAGTGTTATATGCCTACAAGAGAGTTGTATATCTAAAAATGATGATTTCTCACACATACAGCTGGAAGGATACAATTGCATTACACAGGGAAAAACATCCAGTAAAAAGGGAGGACTAATCATATACGTTGACTCAAAATATACATACGAAGTGATTCAAAATCTAAACAACTATGAACTTTGGGAAGGGCTTATTATTAAAGTAAGTGAAGGTGGTTTGACCAAACCAGCAATAATAGGAAATATTTACAGGCCTCCAAGGAATCTAATTGATAACCTGAAACAGTTTATAACAGAATTTTCACTACTGCTATCATCCCTAGACCAAATACAACACAATGTAATCTTTGCCGGTGATTATAACATAAACCTGCTAAAGTTAAATGAAGATGAACTGATCAGTGATTTCTTTGATCTTCTTACATCACATAGTATGTATCCCCAAATTACACTACCAACTAGATTTTCAGAAAAACACGGTACACTAATAGATAATCTTTTCTGTAAATTAACAAAAACAATTCTAGAGAGCAGAGCAGGTATACTCATAAAACAATTCTCAGATCACCAACCCTATTTTATCTTTATGGACACAACACAAAACAAACAATTAAATCCTAAAACAACTAAGATACACATGGAAACTAATGAAGCCTTATTAAAAGTTAAACATGACATTCATGCAGCAGACATTTATAGCAAAATGGATAAGAGTCCTAATGCTGATACAAATTCCAATTATAACCTTATAGATCAAATAATAGAAACGACTAAAAATAAACACATACAAACCAAAGTTGTCAAATTCCACAAATACAGACATAAAAAATCAAACTGGATAACGAAAGGTATATTAAGATCAATTAAATATAAAGATAAATTATACAAACAACTGAAGATGTTAGATCCTGATTGTGCACAATATACCACAAGTTGCACTAATCTAAAAACATACAACGTAATACTTAAGAAGAACATTCGTGAAGCAAAGAGATTACACTATGTACAACTTTTCGACAAATACAAATTTAATGCAGCAAATACATGGAAAGCAATTAATGAAATTATATCAAGACACAAATCTAGTACGCAATTTCCAACATACTTTAAACAAAATAACAAGACATATACTAATAAGATTGACATAGCTAATGAATTTAATCATATCTTTACGGAAACAGGCCCTAATCTTGCGGAAAACATACAATGTACAACTGCAAATAATATCACTAAATTTCTCAAAAACAAGAATACAAATGGTTTCAGATTCACAGAAATACAAGAGGAATCCGTATCACAAATAATCAATAACCTTCCAAATAAAAATAGCTATGGTTGTGATGGAATATCCAGCAAATTATTAAAACTTATTGAACCAGACATAGTGAAACCTTTAACATTATTAATAAATCAAGTGCTGAACACAGGACAATTTCCTGACAAACTTAAAGTAGCAAAAGTTATTCCTATATTTAAGAAAAATGATCCCACATTATTCACAAATTATAGACCAATATCCCTTTTGCCTGTTATTTCAAAAGTATTGGAAAGAATTATGAATAACCAATTACTCATGTATTTTACTAATACAAAACTACTGTCTGATAGTCAATATGGATTCAGACCCCACCATTCAACTGAATATGCAGCTCTAGAAATAATCGATAGGATCACTACACACTTGGATAACAACCAATTACCCATCAGTATATTTCTTGATTTATCGAAAGCATTTGATACACTTGACCACACAATCCTCTTAAAAAAATTAGAACATTATGGGTTGGAACCATCAGCATTACAATTACTAAAGAGTTACTTAACAAACCGTGAGCAATTTGTAAAAATTGATGACATAAAATCAAATGTCTTACCTATAAAAACGGGAGTCCCACAAGGCTCAATACTAGGTCCTCTGTTATTCATTATATATATTAACGATTTCTCACAAGCCAGTAATGTCTTTAAATTCATTACATATGCCGATGATACTTCTCTAGTAAGTACGCTCGGGTCTTTTACAAATGGTACAAACAATCCAAATACTGAACATATGATAAATACAGAACTACACAACATAGCAGAATGGTTAAAATTAAATAAATTAACATTAAATATCAACAAAACTAAATATATGATTTTTCAAATGCCAAACAAAAAGGTAACAGTACCAACACTAACAATAGATGGTGTAAACATTGAAAGAGTCCAACATTTCAACTTCTTAGGTTTAATATTAGACACACATTTAAATTGGAATAAACACATTGAGAAAATAGCAAATAAGTGTTCTAGGACAATCGGAATTATAAACAAATTGAAGCATGTCTTACCAAAAAGTATCAGAATTATACTGTATAATTCATTAATATTACCCCACATAAATTACTGCCTAATGATTTGGGGCTATCAGTGTAATAGGATAATAAAATTACATAAGAAAGCAATTAGAATAATATCTGTAACCAAATATAACTCACATACGGAACCATTATTTAAAAGCCTCTCTGTTCTAAAGGTTGAAGACTTACTTAAAGTACAGATACTACGATTTTATTATAAATTCATACACAAACAATTACCAGCATACTTACAAAGCTGGCCGATAAACCAGAATACACACATACATAATCATTTCACGCGTAAACACAACAAAATACACACATTTAGAACACAACACGAATTTGCAAAAAAGTGTCTGAAATATAATTTACCACATATCATCAACAATACTCCAGACATTTTAAAAGATAAGGTGACCACACACAGCTTACAGGGATATATATCTTATGCTAAAAAAATTATTATAAAAAGCTATGTATGCATATGCACCGAAGTTAACTGCTACACTTGCACGCATGGTCAATAATAAATAATTAATCTAGCTGTACGTGTTAACGTTAATCTACACAAGCGGAAATATACAATAAATTCAATGAAAACGTACCAAGGTGGCTCCTATGAGAGCGACTTTTTTAGTCTTAATAGGAGTCTCCCAAATCCACGTTGTACTAAATATATTAATTATTAGGAATTACAGTTACTGTAATACTATGTACAAATGGATAAATAAACGATTTTGTCTGTCTGTCTGTCTGTCTAATTGTTTCTGTCATTTCAAAACAACACGACATTTGATCAGTGATCTTTCTCTTCTCCGTGCAGATGAAGGTGAAAACAACCGGTGGTGTGAAGACGTACGTGCGTGGTTGCGGTGATGCTGGAACTGTCGACTGCTCCGTAGCCCAATCGCAAGACGTACAGTGCAGTGGCGATGTAAGTCAGACGCAAGACTTTGTCGTTGGGCTGCAGCAATATATGGCAGTTTATTTCTCTTAAATGATGATACATTTAGGCTCATTCCCGTATAATTAAATTACCTTTACCTATACAACATTTTCAAAATAAATTAACCAATACTATATCAACACATTACATAATGGATAGTCATACACATAATAATATATGTTATTTATAAAATGTCCTATATCCAGAATAAAAGTTATCTTGAGGAACGCATTTAATGCTAGATTGTTAAAAATTAAACAGTAATACATAGCATACATCTTCACAAAAGTCGAGCTTACAGAGTTAATATATTAGATAAGAAGTATGTGTAAAAATATTTGTGTATTTTATTAAATGTAATGATGCAAATGTAAAGTATTTAAAACTAGTTGAGCATAAGGAATTATCTAGAATAAAGTAAACATAAAATACAATCAGTTAGAAATAATGCAGACGGCAATGTTGACCTCTACACAACATATTTCGTGTTTATTTGGTAAAATAACATTGTACAGGGAAAATTAAATGTAAAATCTTGATCATAATTCTCCATCCACTAATACGACGTTGTTATATTGTAGATTTATGGTGAATGCTGCATCGGTGATAAGTGCAACGCATCCGGGACCGATTCCAACATGGCGGCCATCAGCGTTCTGCTTCTTGCCGCCAGTCTCTGGATGGCGCTGTCGCAGCGATGCTAAGTCGCGTAGCTCAACCGGATCATGCTGTAAAACCTCAGATGAAAACATTTTAATTGGACCCTAGCTGTTCGACCAAACTTAGACTACACAATTTGTTAATGCACCTACCTTCAAAAATAATCTGAACATTGCCATATCAAATATGAGGTTTTGAGGCAGTAGCTACTCTATGTCGAATACGTGTGTTTTGCTTTGTTAACGTGTAAATAAAGTGGATCGGATGTAACAACATCGTCGTAATAATTACATATTCGCAACAAATAGTTGGTTCCAGTATGTACGATCGCAACATTAAATGTGCCAATGTAAAGCTGATGGCTTGTGTATTGTTTACCCTTTTCTTTACTATTGATACTATTGCACGAAGACGTAATCCGAGCCCAATTAATACTACATTTGCTGAGTTGTAGTAAAACATGTGTTGGTTTATCGTGATCACTAAAAGCGTTCACCGTGAAACATAAGACTGAAAGCTCAATGAATTTTTTGCACATGTTGAAACCGACGAATGCACCAGTTCAGCGCAATATAATATGCTTCACGTAGAAATGCTTACATTTAGCATGCTGACGTATTGCCCGCTATTATGCAGCCTCCACATTTGATATAGTATCCCTCGGCCAAGTGTGCTTTGTAGCGATTCGGCGTTTGTTGGTTTGCATTTTTGTTGGTCCGTTTCCAACGAGTGTGTGTCAAGTCTTTCACAACCGAGTGGTCTCCCCGTTTGACCTGTCCTTCTAGCAAGCGTGTAGACATTCGTGAGAAATGAAAAAAACATATACATGAATTATAATAGTCCCGAATAATCGTCAATAACTGCTGCTACTAATGTTATTGATGACTGTCAAAATTAGTAATCAGAAATTCCTGACATTGGTCAGACCCAACAAACTGTTGATTGAATATCGTTGAATAGTCTCGACGAAAACAATACTCAGGTCGGTGAATATTGACGGGATTCTATTACTTTACACCTATGTTCCATGTGGATTGTACTGTCTAGTGTTAGCAAATGCGGTAGTTTTGTTATTTAATTTTTTTTTACTTACTGATATTTTAAAGGATACGTTTATTTAATTATACGTGTGAGTTTGTTCGATGCAGCTAAAGTACCATTGTAAATCCACCTGCACGCTGCCGGTACGAGGGCAAGCACCTTGGCTGGATCCGTGCAGGTAACGTGCCGGGTGGGCGACTTTGTCTGCTCAGCCGATCAACTTCCAAGTTCTACGCTAGCGAACATTCACCGTTATTTGCGCAGCGCTTCCAGGCGTGGGGCTTGGACGAAGATGGATTGTTGACCCGTTAATTTTTTTTAAAGCGTAACATTCTTTTTCTCGGGGGGCGAAGGACGCATTTTGCATCTGAGTAGCCTAGTCTCACTGGGTTCATTCGTTCACGATTCGATTCGTCACATAGCGCTTTTGTCGTCTTGGTATCTATTGATTTCGATGAATGATCGCTAATGTGGTCGTTTCCAAATGTGCGAAATGTAATTGACTGCGACTTTTCATTGGGTATGATGTAGTGCGAGGATCGAATGTATTGTGTTAATTTGGTGAATTTGAATAAACGTGGATTTAATGGTTGAACCTGTTCTTGTGTTAATGTTTGTTTGCACGGAAAAGAAACCAGGATATATCGCAGATGTAGCACCATAGACGAGGATTGGCAAAAATATTACATAACAACTGAACATGATCGTTCCATATGTTTATGGTAAGATGCCAAATATCGAATATGATCAGTAATGTTGTTATATAGTGTTCCATGCGAGTCTATGAAATATGAATTTCGGCTGGATAGTGTCCGTGTTGTTAAAGGGAATGTACGTTATCCGATCGACTGTGTTACGGGACATTGCAATACTGACTGAATTTATTAATATTTATAACATATCGTTGATTAAAAAACAATATCCATTTTCAAACCCAATAAAAATTCAATTGTACCAGATTATAGATCAAAAGGGAACATCGTGTGCCAGCTCATTTGTTCTTTTATGCAGACGTTAAACGGAATAAAAACGACGATTTCTTGAAATCATATTACATTACATATTTCACTAAATTTCTATTAGAATTCAATTAATAAATAATTCCAAATTCTATCCTGTTCTACCGTTCTTTCTCTTTTATGCATATGCTCCTCGCGATTATCGGCAAGCTACGATGTAACGTCACTGGTGACTTGAAAGCGCAACGAGACTGCAACTTTCCATTCATTCACCTGTTTAGAGCGGTAGTGGTTGTTTCGAAGCAAGCGTCAGAATGGTTTATTGTGCGGCATTCGGTTGTAACGCAAACAATAGTAAGAATATAGTAACACGTAGTTCGTTTAAGTTCCATACGCAGCCAACTTTGCTAAAGAAATGCCTCACTAAAATGAAGCCTGCAAACTTAAAGTCGACGAAACACAGCCGGCTTTTCTCGGCTCACTTCAACCGCGACACAGAGAAGATGGCAACTCTGGGTTATCCTGGTACTAAAATATCTACGAAAGAGTAGTAGTGGGAGCTACGTCGATGCCATCAATCCGTAGAACCCGAACGCAGGCAACGATACGGGCAGCGACGACCGCGTCGCTCGGATCGAAGGCAAGCAGCCTCGCAAACGGATTGTCAGCGGTAGTGCGATCTTTTACTTTCTGATCAAACCATGAAACCGACCACCCAGAGCCGTAAAACTTCTCCTCATATATCTGCCATACATATACACATACACGTTTTCATGGTTACGTCAGAAAGTAAAGGATCTATGGATACGGGAAGATGCTTATGCGTATCACTTGCCGCTAGCGGTTCGAAATCGTAACGTGTTACTTGGTATTCCGGAAAATTGCCATCGCAACCATTCGCCAGAGTGATGCAAGTGAAACTATGCCGAAGCAGGGCATAGATATCACTGACTGGATGAAAACTAAGGTCACAAGTGACGTCACAAAACAACGTGATCGCCCAATTCATTAACTTCGAATGTTACGCGCGCGCTTGGCGAGTTAAACACATAAAACATCTATGCATACATTTTATGTTAAATTTTCATGAACATAGTATTGTTTGGAATTATTAGTTAATTGAATTTTAATAGAAATATACTTAAAGATGTAATATAAAGTGATTTTAAGCAATCGCTATTTTTATTCCGTTTAATGTCTGCATAAAAGAACACCAGAGCGGACACACGATACTCCCTTAGATCCACAATTTGGTGCAATTGAATTTCAATTGGGTTAAGGTTTGGATATTATTGTTTAACTAACCAAGATGTTACTAATAAATGAAGTCAGTATTACAATGTCCCGTAAAACAGTCAATCGGTTATGAAAGGAAAAATTAAAGGGCAGAGTACATTTTTAGGGTATAATATTGCTGATCATGTTCGATATTTGGCTAAAACATATGGACCGATCACGTTCAAATGAGATGTACCATTTCAGTTAATCATCGTCTATGAAGCTACATCTATGATAGATCCTGATTTCTTTTTCATGCAAACAAACAATAACACGTGAACAGTTTCAACCATTAAATCCACGTTTATTCAAATTCACCAAACAAACACAATGAAAAGTCGCACATTTGGAAACAACCACATCAGCGATCATTAATCGAAATCAATAGATGCCAAGACGACAATAACGCTATGTGACGAATCGAATCGTGAAAGAATGAATCCAGTGAGACTAAGTTATTCAAACACCAAATTCGTCATTCGCCCCCGTGAAACAGAATGTTACGCTTCAAACAAATTATCGGATCAACAATCCATCTTCGTCCAAGCCCCACGCCTGGAAGCACTGCACAAATAACGCCAAATGTTCGCTAACGTGGAACTTGGAAGATGATCGGTTGAGCAGACAAAGTCGTCCACCCAGCACGTTGCCTGCACGGATCCGGTCAAGGCGCGGGCTCTCGTAATGGCAGCGTGCAGGTGGGTTTAAAATGGTACTTTAGCTGCATCGAACAAACTCACACGTATAATTAAATTAACATATCCTTTAAAACATCAATAAATATAATTAAGTCAACCAAATAAAACAACAAAACTACCATATTTGCTAACACTATACAGTACAATCCACATGGAACATAGGTGTATAGTACTAAAATCCCGTCAATAATCACAGACCTGAGTATTGTTTTCGTCGAGACTATTCAACGTACCGTTTGTTGGGTCTGACAAATGTCAGGAATATCTGATTATTAATTTTACCACAGACAGTAGTAACATAAGTAGTAGCAGTTATTGACGATTATTTGGGAATGTTATAATTCATGTATATATTTTTTATTTCTCAGGAATGTCTACACGCTTGAAAGAAGGACAGGTCAAACGGGGAGAACTCTCGGTTGTGAAAGACTTGACACACGCTCGTTGCACAAATTGGAAACGGACCAGCAAAACTGCAAACCAACAAACGCCGAATCGCTACAAAGCACACTTGGCCGAGCGATACTATATTAAGAGTGATACGTCAGAATGCTAAATGTAAGTATTACTACGTGTAGCATATTACACTGCGCTGATGCATTCGTCAGTTTCAACATGTGCAACAAATTCATCGAGCTTTCAGTCCAATGTTTCACGGTGAACGCTTTTAGTGATCACAATAAACCAACACATGTTTTACTACAACTCAGCAAATTTAGTATTAATTGGGCTCGGATTACGTCTGCGTAAACAATACACAAGTCATCAGCTTTAGTGATGCGATCGTACACGCTAGCACCGACGCTTTGTTGCGAATATGTAATTATTACGACGATGGTGTTGCATCCGAGCACCTCATGTAAACTTTAACAAAGTAAAACATACGTATTCGACATAGAGTAGCTAGTGCCATAAAGACTCAAATGATTATTCGGTAATTTGTTCTAATATATATACATATATATATATATATATATATATATATATATATATATATATATATATATATATATATATATATATATATATATATATATATATATATATATATATATATATATATATATATATATATATATGTGTGTGTGTGTGTGTGTGTGTGTGTGTTTGTGAGTGCGTGCGTGCGTGCGTGTGTGCGTGCGTGTGTGATCTCATATTTGATATGGCAATATTCAGATTAATTTTGAAGATGGGTGTATTAACAAATGGTGTAGTCTAAGTTTGGTCGAACAGCTATGGTCCAATTAAAATGTTTTCATCTGGGGTTTTACAGCATGATCCGGTTGAGCTACGCGACTTAGCATCGCTGCGACAACGCCATCCAGAGACTGGCGGCAAGAAGCAGAACGCTGACGGCGGCCATGTTGGAATCGGTCCCGGATGCGTTGCACTTATCACCGATGCAGCATTCGCCACAAATCTACAATATAACAACCTCGAATCAGTGGATGGAGAATTATGATCAAGATTTTACATTTAAATTTCCCTGTACAATTTTATTTTACCAAATAAACACGAAATATTTTGTGTAGAGGCCAACATTGCCGTCTGCATTATTTCTAACTAATTGTATTTTATGTTTACTTTATTGTAGATAATTCCTTACGCTCAACTAGTTTTAAATACTTTACAGTATTTAAAATGTAGCTTTGCATCATTACATTTAATAAAATATACGAATGTTTTTACATATACTTATTATCTAACATATTGACTCTGTAAGCTCGACTTTTATAAAGATGTATGCCATGTATTACTATTTAAATTTTAACAATCTAGCATTAATTGCTTTCCTCAGTAGAACTTTTATTGCGGATTTAGGGCGTTTTATAAATAACATATATCATTATGTGTACGACTGTCCATTATGCAATGTGTCGATATGTTGTTGTTTAATTTATTTTGAAAATGCCGTCTAAGTAAAGGTAATTTAATTATACGGGAATGAGCCTAGATGTATCATCATTTAAGAGAAATAAACTGCCATATATTGCTGCAGCTCAACGACAAAGTCTTGCGTCTGACTTACATCGCCACTGCACTGTACGTCTTGCGATTGAGCTACGGAGCAGTCGACGGTTCCAGCGTCACCGCAACCACGCACGTACGTCTTCACACCACCGGTTGTTTTCACCTTCATCTGCACGGAGAAGAGAAAGATCACTGATCAAATGCTGTGTTGTTTTGAAATGACAGAAACAATTAGCATTATATTTACTGCACTCTGCAAATGTGTTCGTGTACGTTAGAGGTTTGTTGCATTATTCGAAACCCGATTTGAACGGATATTCTAGAGACAAATTCTTAAATTCGAAAAACACTTATCGCTTGTCGCCTTTGCATGTACGTGGTTAGGCGTATATTTTTCGAATCCTCATTAATTCACCAATTCCATGCACAAATTCTGTACCTAAGTTAATTTAAAATAAACACGCATGTATTTAAAGGTAAGATTGCGAGGCTCTGATGAACACATTTTTTAGAATCAACAAATGATCAGAAATTCACGACACCGAATAAGTAAAACTAACATACCCAGCATGCATCGTTGCCGCCACACATTGTCGTGCTGTAGTTGGCAGCTGTGGCATCCAACCCGCACTCTGCTTGCGTTTGCCAGTCTTCTAACCCGTTGCCGCACTCGTAACACAGAACTGTTGAAGACAAGCCAAATTATTTCCAACGCGTCATCTGAACATCATCTACAACATGTATTCTCTTAACTCACTTCTTAAAGCAACTGTTCGAATACTGCAGCCCGCCGAGTTGTCAGATCAAACGCATAACTGCATAAAATGGTCCTCTCCATAAAGCTACTTTATCAAAATAAACTGATGTTCAGGCAAGATGAGAGGAAATACGGACAATCCAACGCTTAAAAGGAACAACTTTGAAAAATTCGTTCTGGTCTGAACAGCTTGGTATATACGGATATATTTAAGAGTTTTCCCAAATACCATCATGTTCCTTATAGCGAGGTACACTTCATATATTATTTGGTCGGTGCCAAATCTAATCTACTTACAGCCGCATGTTTTCTCTTCAGTGACCTGGAATTTCGCGTTGCAAGTCACACACACCGGCTTCTCGTCCTCAGCTTCAGCACAGTTAGTCAGGGAGCTCGTGTCTGAAGGTCAATAACGAAACGGTAACGTATACGTATAACGTATAACAGGACAAGAATTGCAGTGCCGCTCTTCTGTAACTCGTGGGACTGTGGATTATAAACTAATACTCGGTCAGAAAGGAACGCACTATCTTCGAGATTGATGCATTAAAGTAAATCGTTACTGACCAAGGAAGTCAAAGTAGAGAGGACTCAAATAATTAAAGCTAATGGACAGAATGCATGTCGATGAAAACAACAAAAGGAATTGAAGAATTGTCACCATGCACAAGTAGATACTCACCGAGACACGCAGTCTTGGTGTCGTTGAGGACATAGTTGCTGTTACACTCGAGACACTCAGCGCGCGCAGTCGTCGATGGTGCGCTCGAGCAGTAGCGGCAGTTGGCAAACGCCAGAGTGGAACAGACTGCCAACAAGCAACCATTACGTCAAATCAACTGACAAACATTGTAGCCGTTGTTGTTTAACAAGATTTAACAAGATTTAACAAGATTTGCCATCCAAGCCAAAGGCCCAGATGGCAAGTGGACAAGGAAGCCATTGGCTTATCGAGAGTCCAACAATGTTCACCTACTTATAACCCGCCCTCCTGATATATGTGTCAACCTTGTTTTTAAACATATTCACGCTGCTAGCAGTTACACAATCTGTAGACAGTTTGTTCCATTCATTTATTGTCCTCTGTGAGAACGAGTGCTTCCTGATGTCCAATCTACATTGATCCTTTACTAATTTTACCTCATGTCCTCTAGTTCTGCTATCCTTCTTGAGTGAGAAAAACATATTTCTATCAATATTTTCATACCCATTCAATATCTTAAAAACTTCAATCTGATCTCCTCTTAACCTCCTTGTCTCTAGAGTTGTTAAACCACATTCTTTCAGGCGTTCTTCATAACTAAGGTCTCTAAGTTCTGGAATCATTTTAGTTGCTCTCCTTTGTATGCGTTCAAGCGTATCTATATCCTTCTTACGATATGGTCTCCATGCTTGTATACAGTATTCTAAATGAGGTCTAACTATTGCTTTATAAAGAGGTATAATTAACTTTTTTCCCTTGTATGTTATGTTTCTTCTAATCAATCCAAGAATTTGATTACCCTTTGAAGCTGCAATACCACACTGCTCTGAAACTTTCATATCAGCGCTT